>JARKHS020002675.1:10000-66723 GCA_030143305.2 Amblyomma americanum | reverse complement strand
GGCGCAGCCGCGAGTTGATTACGGCCGAAGAATCGACCAGACGCACGCCTCAGTAGCCGAATGCATGTTCCTGCCCTGGCATCATGCGAAGCAAGAGAAAAGGGGAAAGTTCCTATCAGGCACGACATCAGAAGAGAAGGAAGCAGCGGTAGGGGCGGCTGTGCGGAGGAAAGGAGAATAAAGGAAAGGTAAGTTCTGGCGTCATAGAAGCAAGAACGGAACCTAACGATCGATGCACTGGGTCTTTCGTGCAGGGAAGAGCTGTTCTCCACACGGCGAAGGAAGCTATCTTGAGCAAAAGCGAGGTACCTGACGTAAGCGAGAAGGACCGCCACGTGTATAGACCGGGTGAATTTGTTGGGTAGGGTTCAACTTTACGCTAGCCCAGTTTCTATGTATGACTCAAAGCGACAGCAATAAATGTCACGGGAAGGGCACATCGAGGCATGGTTTGCAGCAACCGAAAGCTCTCAGCACTCTCGCTGACCAAAGCGATTGTTAATCAGGATCGGAGGCAGGGGTCCCGCGCTGGCTGTTCTTCACAAAGTTTGAGCGATCGATGTGGGCCTCTCGCTTGAATGGAGAATAAAGATTTAACTGATTTGAAAGAGCAATAAATTTATTATTTAATGCAGTGCGTCTTTCACAATTATTATTGGCACGTGTGGTGTGAGCAAAACAGGAAGTGCATAAAACGGTACTTTTGTTTGTCTTGCCTACCAGTGTGAAGTTTTTTTTGAAGAAACAACTACAACAAAAACAAGTCTTATTCTGCAGTATGTATAAGAGAAGTTGTTTTCCTGACGTAAGGGTGTGGGTTTTAGTGTTATTGGGTTGATATTTAAAACTGGCGCTCTAAAAATGATCAGAAATGTAAAAAAGTAACCCGTACCAGAGGCCCCACATCTTTAGCTGTAACTGAAAAAACAAACAAACGCAGGCGTATTTGGCAGATTCGTAGACGGTGCATATACTTAGTGAAGTGCGCAAAACGTATCGGCCATAAACATAATACTTTTTTATTTTTGATTGTTCGAACTTAACCGGCACCCGCGGAGGTATGGTAACGAGGCACCACGGATTTCGTTTTCATGGTGATGGTTAACTGTGAAAAACGAAAGTGAAAGAACCACTAATTGCAGCTGAGAGATATTTAGCACATACAACAAAATATACACGAGATACAAATGTTGCAAATATATTTACTTATATTTTTATTTACACAAGTACCTTTAGCACCACAAGGGCATTATTGCAGGGGAGGGGGGGACAATAGGAGGAAAATGAACATGCGGCCAAAACTTAAAACAGCCAAGCATAGTTGGTAAAAGCAAGAAAGTAACAATATACGTAACATCGATAAGTCATCTCGACGGCAAACGGTCTTCAGTGTACCGCGGTGCAAAATTACGACACAGAAATGGAAAGGGCACACTATCGCATGAAGCGCAATGCCAGCCAAAAATATGAAGTAAACGGGATGATATTAATCTACGGCAGACTGCGTGACAATAAAGACAGAAACTCTGAACGTGTTTTACATTCACCAATGCTCTTGGGAAGCCTATTCCAGTGTGCGGAAGGAAGCATGCGGAAAAAATGAATTACGGTAGATATCAGTACGACAGCGCATTTCAAGAACTTTCAGCTCGTGAGCACATTGTTTGCATTTGAAGTGGGGAGGGAAAATATACAAGTTCATGGTTTGGTTTAAGGGGGTTTAACGTCCCAAAGGAGCTCTGGCTGTGAGGGACGCCGTAGTAAAGGACTCCGGAAATTTCGACCACCTAGGGTTCTTTAACGTGCACTGACATCGCTCAGTACACGGGCCTCTAGAATTTCGCCTCCATCGAAATTCGACCGCCGTGGCCGGGATCGAACCCGCGTCTTTCGGGCCTGCAGCCGAGCGCCATAACCACTCAGCCACCGCGGTGGCTATATACAAGTTCATATTTATTCCTGTGAGATCAGAGTAAATTCGGAAAAAAAGTTCTAATTTTGCAGTTAATCGGCGATGTGCTAGTGTTTTCCAACCAAGGTTCTCTTTAACTACTGTAATACTGTTACGGAAGTTATAATTACCAGAAACAAATCTTGCAGCGCGGTTTTGGACGCGTTCAAGCGTTCAAGGACGTGTTTTCTTTGTCATATCATATGCTATAGGGCCTCTAATACGTGTAATTTTTGTCACTTTCGTCTTCTTTTTTAGAGCGTTGGTTTACAATATCTAGACACTGTAGCCAGAAACTATCTCAGATCACGAGATTAAGCTGCGCTTTAAGCTCTGCCGATGCAGCTCTCTTTTTGGCGCCGTCGTTTCTTCAAAAAAACTTTCCAAAAATGGGAAGTCGAACAAAAGTACAGCTTTATGCAAGCAGAAAATGCACCGCGGTTTCAAATGATCTAAAACTTGATTTTATATCGCAAGCAGCAAGGCCACAGCTACCCAGAAAACATTGTGGAAAACGGCAAATGGCCGCTGCCAGTGGTGGGCACTCTTAGAACGTGTGCCATATGTGGTTGTCTTGTCCGGATGGGACAGGAAAAGAGTGCAATAAATTTTGAGAGGAGGACGGAGAGAGCTGCGTAATATCTCGGCCTGTCCTGCCAGGCAATATTTCTGCGGCGTCGGGCTGGCTTTGCTTGGCCAAGTATTAAGAAAATAGCATTTAGATGAGGTACAGGCCCTACCAGACCTCTGTCGCACCATTTAGCCTTCGCGCCGTAGCCATTACCTATCACATAAAGGGCTGCGCGGGTTTGCCCCAACCTGGCCTGAAAACGCGTTTTTTTGCCGGGTCTGGGTCGGGCCCGGGCATGAATATGCAGCATAGGCCCGGGTCGGGCCGGTACATGTGTCGGGCTTTTGTGTCGTTATTGCTGGATGAAGCACACTTTAGTCGTTTTAGTGGCAAAGCTGGCGACAAGGATGAAAAAGCATCCTTTATTTTTTTTTTCGGGAGGGGGTGGGGGTGGGGGAGGGTATGGGGGGCGGCAGCGGGGTGGGGGTGACGTCTGCTATAGTCGCCTATTCTCACGGGAGGAGGATTACAAACCATATTTTCTTTGGTTGTTTTTTGGCCTGCCCCGTGGAACGTTCATGAAATGAATTCAAACGTGGCCGATAACATCTCATCAGGAGGCATACTCGTTGAATCGGAGTGAAATAAAGCTTAACCCCGTCATGTGTAAACCGAAGTTATGCAATGTCACTCGCACTCTGATGTCCATGTACTTCGAATGTCCACTGCCGGCATGGACGGATATAGAGGATGCAGTCAAATGGCGCTGTTTAGTGGTTAAATGGCAGCAGAGAAAGGGCGCTCTCTCAGGTTGCAAAGTGCAAAATCAAGCAGCCCGTCTAGTGCTCTGAGCCCCAATAGCAAATGGCTTTATGCGGTATGGTATAGCGTTTTGAGAGTGAATTTTGTTCTTCTGTCGGCCTTTGTCATAGAATCATAGCCTAGAATAATTCATGCAATGCTCTGACTCAGAAGATGCTCGTTCTCTTGACAGTCATTTCATCGAGCTGCTTGCATTTACGTGATCAAAAACAGCGTCTTTGCCTGGATCGTCTGCATTGAGAAGATTTCTGTTCGCTTCCTATTATCTTTAGGTTAATACAGAATTTTACCTCCTAAATATTTTCGACGCCTAACGTAGCCTAGCGTAGCTAGCTCAAACTAGCCTATGAATCAGTTCTATAGCTGATCTGTGGGGCATTTTCGGTGCTTGCTTGCACAGATTCTGACCTGTTACATATTTAACTCACCGGTACAGGTGCGACTAGTATGTTAAACCAGCTTGCACACGTGGAATAACGATATGCAGCGGTTGTGACACGTACGATAATGTCTTCCGACCCCAGCGGTTTGACCCTAGTGGTTTGAGCATCCGCCTCGTATGCGGGCGGCGGGGGTTCGGTGCGCAGTGCCTTCCGGTGCCCACCGGTCTTCCAATGAATACAAGCTTTCCCCGGTTCTGGTGCATGGTTTATTAGATAAAATGCCTGGAAAATGGGTCTTTGACCTTACATGGCGTACGCCGGCAAAACACTCGGTGTCATCAAAAGAAATCATTGTAATAATAATCACCCCCCTCCTCATCAATACTGTCTTCAACACGGTTCACGTACCATGTGATTCGCCCTATAAGTTATCACATGGCTCACGTGTTTTATTTTGTTTTACCAGTTGAAGTAAAAGTCAACCAGACCTGCTTACTGGTTGATTGTGTGTTCACCTCCCAAAGACAGGAGTCCGGAAGGAGAAAGGTTACAGGGGAAACGAGAATACTTACGTCACTTAGAATCTTTCAACTCCCGTTTGACAATATTAGGTCCCCACTGATATGTGGCGGCATGTATGAATCCAATCCACAAACGCGTGTTCATTGAAAGAAAGAAGCTTCATTGGTACTGCTACGAGGAAATTTTAATTAAAGACGGCGGGTCCTAAAAACAGTGCAGGTTAAATATCTAGAGCTAACGCAAAGTACTTAATTATGCACATATGCAATTCTCTGCATTCGGAGCTACGGACAAGCGAGATCAAGAAAGCGAACGGACGCGCTCACCAACTTTACTTCTTTTTTTTATGTTTACCGAACTAATTCCTTCGATGGTTATTTGCGATTTGAGCGCTCTTTCCGGCATCTCGTGTACTTGTGTATCACGCGTCTACTGGCGCACAGAGCCTAGTTCACCTCTTCATCTGCTGTCGGGAAAGGACCCGGGACGGGCTCGAGCTATAAGCCTTGGGCCCAAGTTGGGCCCGATCTAGACCTTAGACGGTATAGAACCCACCACCTATCCTCGCCTTACTCATTCGTAGTATTAACCACATTTGATGCCTGCCGCGCTAAATGTGCAACTGTAAGCTCTTTGGTGCCCGAAGGAAGAAAGCGCATATACAGGAACATGTGCGGGCTGCCGTCCCGTCTTTTCCAGCATAGATTGCCGAGCCAGCGAACCACAAAGGTTTCTGAGAAGTTTTTTGTGCCTCATGGTTGCGACTTAATTGCATAAATAAAGAAAACGCGGCATACCGCTCGGAAGTACAGGTGTGCGCACAATATTACGGGGCACAATTCGGTATTTTTAAATTTCTCACACATTCCGCAGAAAAAATATGGCGGTTTCTTGGATTGACAAGCGAGCGGAGCCCCAAGATATGCATAAAAGTGCGTACTAATTCATTTTCGCTCTCAGCGCAACACGAACAGGACACAAGACGAAGGACTAGCACAAACAGGCGCTGTTTGTGCTAGACCTTCGTCTTGTGTCCCGTTCGTGTTGCGCTGAGAGTGAAAATGAACACTTACCAACTCTTCCAAATTTCCGCCTTGCTGTGCGTACTAATTTTCACTAGGCAAAGCATGACAAGAGTCTGATCACGAAAGCATGCTCCCTATTATAATGGCTGGGACTGTACACGGTTGCACCCACGCGCAAAACCGCTTCTGTTAATAGCGGGAAAGTGTGCTCTGCTCTTGAGAGCTGCGATCTTCGGTCCGTACGGTTTGCAGTAACGCCAGCATAACATACGCACGCACGCACGCACACACTGCGCAACTGCGGCTACTCGCAATGAGGAATTAGCATCGACAATTGCGTATTGCCTGAGGGCGAGTACACAACTTACAGCTAAAAATGATAACCTACCTTCAAATGATGACACATTCCAAAGGCTTTGCGCTATATGCAGGCGAGCTGAAGGAAAGCTCTGGGCACAAAAGCCTCGGTGACCTACGTGCGTGCTGACGGGCGCAGCGTCACATTCGACGCTACATGATAAACTCAGTCGGCAAAAGTGGCGTGACTTTTGTTCTACGCTGGATGTGCGCAAACCAGTAACCAATATTTGGCGGATAGTTAGAGGTATGCGCACGCCACTTCAACAACTCCACCCCTTCGCTGCACTCTCCCTTCACGAACAAAAATCTATAAAGAAGTCTCAGAAGAATACTGCAAGCTGCTGTCGGCAGGGTCAGGGCATTCGACACTCTCCGCAGATGGTCAAACAGGCATCCCAAAGGCGGCAGTGCCAGCGTTAGACCTGCCTTTCACTATGGAAGAACTATCCACAGCTATCGCGGAGACAAACAGGCACACGTCTCCGGGTCATGATGAGGTGACCTATGACGCCATTGCAAAGCTACCCACACCTCCCGTCTTCGACTCGTGGAGTATTACAATTCTTCCTGGATGGCTGGTGTGGTCCCCACGGAATGGAAGCTGGCGAAAATCGTGCCCGTTTTGAAACCCTGTAAGCAGCCAACAAGCTACGCATCATTCCGGCCCATTGCCCTACTGAGTTGCGTAGGTAAGCTCATGGAGCGCATGATCTGCAAGCGCATAACTTGGTTCCTAGAAAGCCGAAATGAGTTCCCCAAGAAATGACGGGTTCCGTCAAAACAGGTCTGCGACTGACAATATCATCGCCCTCGTCTCATCAATTGAGGAGTACCTTCATGCTGGGTACATCCCTGCAGCCGTTTTCCTAGACATCAAGGCCGCTTTGACTCCGTCTTTCACCATGCGATTCTCGCAGCCTTTGGCAGTCTTGGCCTTGGAGGAAGGCTATACAAGTGGATTGGGCATTATTTAAAAGAACGACAAATTTTTATTACCACTCCAAACGGTCCAACAAGCTTCCGTGCAGTGGAGAGGGGCGTACCACAGGGAGCGGTGCTCAGCCCTCTCCTGTTCAATATTGTCCTTATTCACATAAGAAGACACCTTCCGCGAGGGGTCCGCATAACAATTTATGCTGATGATATCTGCATCTGGAACGCGTCACGTTCGCGCTATATTACGCAGCAACGTCTTCAGAGAGCACTATTGCACATTTCGATGTACCTGGCTTCCAGAGGTCTCTCGCCAGAAAAGAGTGTTGCAATGGCGTTTACAAGAAAAACGATGACCCGATATCCGCTGCTCCTAGGCGGACGATCGCTGCCATATGTACGACCTCAGCGATTCCTGGGTGTTGTAATCGACTATAATCTGTCATGGTCACCTCAGATCAAAAATCTCCGTGCGAGGATTACTGCAGCATCGCAAGTGTTCAGGTTCATGGCGGGAACAAGGTGGGGTAGCAACTGCCGATCAATGCTTCTGCTTGAAAAAGCCTACGTTGAAGGAACCTTGCGCTACTGTCTACCAGTGCTTCAAAGATTATCTACATCAAGCAATAAGACTCTCAATGCCGCACGGAACAACTGCCTGCGAATATGTCTTGGCCTCCCAAAGGGTTCCTCTGCATCAGGAACAGTAGCGGAGGCAGGATGTCTCCCACTAGAGGTAATTGCCGCCCAGGAAACTATGCGTACCCATCTCCGCCATGTCCTGCAAGGGAAGAAGCACTTCCTACACCGTGTCCACCTAACTCACAGCAACTCTAGCTTTGGCCAGGCAGTGCAGCTCCTGCCCCTTCCTACTATTAATCAGCCTCAGAAACTACTACCTCTGGCCTTTCCTCCATGGACACTCTCTCCTCTAAAGGTGAAGAAGTCTGTTCCAGGTGTGAATGCAAAGAGCCGCATGCCACAGGCAGCACTTCTGCAAGCTACTCTCGCCTACTTAATCGAAGAATATACGCAGCACACCCATATCTTCACTGATGGTTCAACTACTAAAGAAACTTCTTCTTGTGGCCTTTATGTGCCCTCAACAGGCCATGCCCTTTCTTACCGGCTGCAGCGGAGGACCTCCTCTACAACAGCTGAGCTTCACGGCATTAAGGAAGCTGTTTCTTACATCCTGCGCCGAACCGCCGGCCGTTGGGTTATCTTCACCGATTCAAAAGCATCTCTGCAGATCCTGGCCAACCTGCTGAAGAAAACGAATCACCAGCCAGTTTCCCTGGACATTGGGTATATCCATCATTTAGCTATTGCCGCAGGCCACTGCATAACATTTCAGTGGGTACCTGCTCACTGTGGCATTATGGCTAATGAAAAAGCAGATGAAGCGGCCCGTAAGGGCCATCAACATCAGAGATACATTCGAAGTTTTCTCACGAAATCTGATGCGTCCCAAATGGCTAAAAGTTTTGCGTACGAAGAAACGTATCGGCTTTGGAGTTTGCCGACACATCAGTACCAATTTCTTCACTCAATCGACCCACATCTTAGATCAAGACTCTCACCCAGAATTCCTCGACAACTCGAAACACTTTATCACCGACTTCGTCTGAATGCTGCATATACAAATGGCCTGCGATACCGTTTTGGACAAATGAACAGTCCGCATTGTGACAACTGTGCTTCGATAGAAACTGTGGAACATATCCTGCTTGAGTGCCCTGCGTATGCTAACAAGCGTGCGTACTATGAATATTGTATGCAGAAGCTCTGCCCAGTGCCCCTAACAATGGACAAAGTTTTAGGCCCCTTAGCCTGCTTCAGGCAACAGAGACTTGCAATGAACTTTCTTTTTACATATTTAAAAGACATTGGACATCTCGATAAGCTCTAAATTCACTTGCAGGTTACCTTCATGCATTCTTCTTGCAGTGAACTTCGTCAGCCCATTCGTAGGACTATGCACTCCATCATTCCATAGGTTACATCAATACTCGCCACTGCATCCTTAGTACCCATTTCATGGCTGCATTTTATCTTCGTTTTTTTCTTTTTTTTTCATTTTTTTCCACCTCTTCCACGCTGCTCTCCTTCAGTCTCCCAAATCCCCCTCCCTACGCAGAGTAGCATGCCAGCGATATTGAAACGCCGGCTAAATTCTCTGTTTCTTCATTAAAGAGTCTCTCTCTCTCTCACACACAGAAAAAAGTTTTAAGCTTTGTGCTTGGGTTGCTGTTTGAGGGGTTTCAGGAAGAGCAAAGGAATAAACCTGAAGGACACGCTAACCAGTTAGTGTGAAGTAAGCATCAAAGAATGACATTTTAATGATTTGTAAAATTATGGGAGTTTTTGGAACTAAACCTGAAACAGTTCTGGAAATGCTCAGATATGATATCATCCCAAAGCCACGGTACTTTAAGGACTCAAGTTAAGCGTAGTTTGCGCTTATGTTGCGTTATCCAAGCCGCCCTCGCATTTACACTACGTCTATTTGAACTTGCAGCACTTTTTGTTCATTGATGAAATAAACGTTTTCTTATCAGCACGTCGTTTAGCTTGAAAAAAAAAAACGAGAGGCTTTTGGTACTTCTGCGTCGTAACGTGCGTGTGCAAGGTGGTCTTCACAGGGTTAGAAGCTATGTTTCGATGCGGGCAACCGGTCTTTGACATCTGAGCACGGCATAACGGTGCCATTATCGAAGCGAGCATTAAACCGTACCAATGTCTACCAGAACACTATGAGATAACAGGACTCCCATTGCGCAGACAGAGACGTATGATCTGCCCACAGCGATGGTCTTTACGGACACGCGAAGATTCCGGGAGCGGGCGAAGCGGGAATCCTCTTCTAGGCTTGCGCGGTAGGCCATGCATGTCTCAGAGAAATCGGGCCAATACTGTAGTTTTTACCTGCGTTCCCTGAATCCTGACTTGCAGTTGTGTGTCAGGCTGTGCCTACCGTGACGTGAAACAATTTATGGACGTTATCTGTGGCATGGCGTCATCGTTGCAAGCCACTACTCATTTCACATTTCTATATGCACTGTAATTTTGCCTAGGGGCCCCTGTGGCCGTGGCGTGGCAGTGCGGTGCTGTTTCGCAAGCATTTAGTGTACACTTGGTGTGTAGTGTGAGCGGATAAACGCTGCGCTGTGCATTAGACTACACTTGATACGATCCTTCTGAAGGGAACCAAAACAATGGTTCCGTGGCCACAATATTCCTTAGGATGATGGATTGCTATACACTGTAGCACTTCCTGAGGTTTTCATTCTTGCACAAAAGGTTGTGACAGAGCCGCTCACTTCTTATATCTATTATAAAATTACTTTATCTTAATTTACCTGTTAAACACGTACCTATTAGCTCAACAAGGTACCCTTTGGCTTCGCTCAATAAAGGTATACCACACAGGAATCCTCTTTGGTTGTACTCTTCCCTTTCGTTTTTGCCTCTTTGATTTGGCGACTTTTGGGCGGACACTAAGCGTCATACCAGCCTTCGAAAACACATCCGCAGATAACGCTGTGCGCCTGCGCCGTCTGTATATTCCTCCTAGTGTGCATACATGCAGTGCCGGACGGCTACCTTTTTTCAATTTTGCTATCACGAGGGGTTCGGAAGCAGAAGGTCTGCACGCTCTTCACACATAAAAAAGGCCAATGCTTGTAGTGTAGGGGGGTTTAGATCCCCAAAGCGACTCAGGCTATGAGGGACGCCGTAGTGAAGGGCTGCGGAAATTTCGGCCACCCGGGGTTCTTTAACGTGCACTGACATCGCACAGTACACGGGCCTCTAGAATTTAGTCTCCATCGAAATTCGACCACGGCGGCCGGGATCGAAATTGTGTCTTTCGGGTCAGCAGCCGAGTGCGATAACCACTGAGCCATAGCGGAGGCAGTTCTTTTAGTGATTTTTTGCCGCATATGCCCTCAAACGTTTACCGCTCAACGCGTCTAAAATGTGCGACTATGACGTACGCTTATTCAGAGTACATGCCGAGATTAAACTCGGGTCGGGCAGCCGCTTACAAACCTTGGAACGAGCGTCGCCCACAAGTAAGAGCCGCGAATGCACGTCAGAAACGTGGCTCGAATTCGTACCAGGGGCCAAGCGGCTCGATACGGGATCCGAACGGTGCCATCGCACGAAGGTCAACAGCAGGCGCGGCGACACAGCGTGCAGCGGAGTGCGGAGCGAGAACGTGATGGGAAAGCGAATTACTACCAGCGTTTTGTAATGTGACCGAACAGTGCCCGCCGTCTGAATGTCGCCCATTATGAAGCGAAAGTGAAATGGTCATGAAATGCCTGGGGGACGATTAATGGGCAAAACTTGGAGGGGGCTGTTTCATATGGACGATGCATTGTTCGAGCTTTCTTGGCAGGAAAAAGGAAGTGGTTGTCATTCTAAAATTGAAAATTTCACGCCTAGGCGGGGGGGGGGGGGGGGGTGAGTCTTCCTCCCCCAATTCGCACTGACTAGGAATCTGCCATCGAGAACTCTTTAACGGGTGTCTGGATTCTTTCTTCAAGGCTTAGTCCACGCGATCTCTTTTTTGAGTTGTTCGGGACCTAGTACAGATATGAAAAATCAAATTTTTTCTTTGACGCGGTTGAAGCTCAATAAGAAAGGCATCAAAATAATAAGAGCCACTTTGACGAATGCCAGAATGCAGTGCAGCCACGGGTTCCGCAGTACATGATCTCTCGTATTACCGTTGTGTTCTGCAGAACTGACCCCCATCACAATCTCGACGGCTAATATTTGATTATTTATTTCCATTATTTACCTACATGAGGCGTGGGGATCTGAGTGAAATATGACATTGCTCTTCACCCTTCTGCCAGACTGTCTTAAAGTTGCGCTACCACCGAACGCACTCTCTTTTTCTGCTCCGTTTCCCTTCACTGGGCCCACTTTCATAGTTCCCTTTTCCCTCCTGGAGCGATTGGACTGCGTACGAACCGATGGATGACGAGCGTGCTGTTTGTGAGCCTAACGCATTTTCAACGACGCTTCAATGATGTGCTTCAAAGAAAGTGCTCTCTCCATTATAAGTTTTCAAAGAGGCACTAAAATTCGTTGGACTTCTTCATGATGTCAGTCTTCATGAGTTATCTTTGAGATTTCAACGATTTACGCACTATCAACTCGATTAAAATTCATACGACGCGATTTCGGTGCTGAATTATAATTTATGCATTTTATATGTTTATCTCGAAGTGTAGAGCTTATTAATTGCTTTGACATGAACTCAGCTTCGTTCGGCTTATAATTCTAAAATGATCTCTAATCGTCCTTCTAATTGCGCAAGTCAGTTAATCCATGCTATCTATCATAATGTGCCTCCTTGCAGGTGCTACACTCTCTAAACTTTTCGAGCACTCCATGACGCTGCTGTTGTATCGCGCTGAGGTCCATCCGTCACGCTGCTCCATCCTCGCGGAAGCCGCAGCCCAACATTTATTTTGTGCCATTTTTAGTGCGCACCATATTACCATATATATTAACTCATAGAATATCCACTGCAATAAACAAACAGGAATCCTCTCTGTGGTGTTACAGTGTGACACACACTGTGACGGCACGGATTCAAAGCACGTCTGTTATTTACACGGCATCTTTACCTTGGACACCCTTGCTATGCGACAATCGGATGAAGGACTGACACGATATGGCCGAAAAAACATATGACACTCACCAGACAAATGATGCACCAAACAAATTACGCACGCGTGCCCACGGCAACGGCGGCTGCGCTAAGCCGTGCCGTCTGTCAAGCGAGATAGTCTGCTGCCGCCGCACACCGCCTGTGAGCAGCGCCCTCAATCGGTGACTGGCGGCAGTTGCTGAACAGTGTGCCTCCATCGTTTCCGCAGATCAGCTTGCGATCTTGGTCTCGCGCTTATCTTTATAAGTTTTTGCCGGAAGCATTAAAATAGAAAGAATAATAGTTTCCAACAAATAAAGAAAAGTCTCGCTTGAAGCCCTCTGGTCTTGGCGACGTTGCGTATCAAATATTTCTCGAACCTTCTTCCGGGAACGTCATCGTACGACCTACAAAAGCCCCCTCGAGAGTGACAGAATCTTCGAAGTCGTTGCTACAGAGCTCAACTCCCGAGAGTCTAAAAAGCGCGTGTAGAGTTATAGCGAACGATCTGCCGCGAAGCGGTGCCGACATAAGGAAGATTTGTTGTTCGCACTCGAGGACATCTCTCGCCTTCTGTCCGATTTCTTCTCATTGCTAGTGCACTCTAGCATGGCAGGATACACGCATTAGACAGACGGACGCGCGAGAGGCGTGACAGGTCCCAGGCCCAAAAGTGCTGGCTGCCGGCTGAAGAAATGATTTGCGAGATCGGAGGAAAATGCGCAGACTTGTCGTTAAGTGCCTCTCGGTCGTCGATGGGTGGCATGAGTGGTTCTTTTCGAACAGGTGTTTTCTTGCATTATATATGAGAAGTTTGAAGAACATTTCTTATCTTATTCATTCAAGGAATCTTCTATATACGAAGGCTTTGGTATGCTTGCGTCACAATTGGCTTAAAAAATGAACGTTTTTTTTTATATTCATTTCCTGTGTTATCACTGACCTCTGTCGGGTTTATTTTGTTAAATGGCATCTGCAGAGACCTCCACATTGCGAAAGCATAACATCTGGAAAGGCATGCTATGGTGGCTCAATGCTTAGAATGCTGCGCTGCTTAACACAGCTTTTCGCATTGCACTTTCCCGCATTCCACAAGGCAGTGGGCTCATTTAAATGAAGTTACTCACTTCATGTGACTTGTGGGACGATTGCAGAGTTGTCTCATAACCAAATGCTTAAGTAGGAATGGGGTTCTTGAGAATAAAGAATGTCGAGAAGTCAATTTTCTTTAAAATAAAGTTCTTCGCTCTAAATATACACCGACCTGTATTTGCACCATGGTCAAAACTATCCTAAAGTACAAAAAATGAATATTTTTAGATTCGTGCGGTTTAAAAACGAAGCGCTAGGTTCGAAATGACATTCCACTTCACACAAACGCTTTTCCGGGACCACTCCTCAACAGCTTCCATTTTGTTACCGTTTCAAAACACATTTCGTTCCTTTTCGGCTTGCGCCTCAAAAATAGCATAAAAGCATCACCGCCGACACTGCAGCCATTTTTTCCACGACTGAATTTCCCGCGAATTTAAAGGTGCACAGAGACCTCAAAATCTCTTTACCTCCGTTTGTGATTCTACAAATACAGTCTCTGCCTTACGGGCTTTTTCTCTGGTTTCCCTTGGACAGTTGAAATGACATCGGTATCAATTTAGTCGGGAGGAGTAGGACTGTGCCATAATTGTGTACATTTAATGGCTTTTAAATTTCGCATTAAATTTAATTTGCACCGTTTCTAAATTACCAGCAACCAATTTTAACGTGATAGCGGCAAGGTTCCCGTTGTGCAGAGAATCCGTTGCCGCACTCGTCGTCGGCATTGAACGGGAAAAATGGGCTGCGGTAGGGTGATACAGGCCACTACGCTATCCACCCTCCCTATCCACTCGCGCTACTCGCCATGGCCCAGAAAAGAAAAGGGCGGTTTAGCTTGGGGCTAATCACGAATTGTCATGCGCTAGCACGGTTAGCCCCGGTTTTGCATGGCTTATCTTGACTTTTTTTTTGACTGTGCTTGATTTGAACTGGCTTACTTTGATATTTCAAACGAAGTAAGTTTGCGTGACATTGCGTCCTTTTGGACTTGCACTACAGTAGAATTAGCCGTTCTATACAATCATAAATTCCTGGGAGTCCTCATACCACTCCTGACGCCGTGGTGCAGCAGTTAAGGGACGCGCCACTGCCCTGCGATGGCAGGCTCTGACATCGGTGGGGTTTGTGAAACTCAGGTTGCCCTTTCGGAGGGACTAATCGCTAACTGAACTGCCATTTATCACGGTGAGCAGTTTGATCACAATCCGGTGGGCAGTACGTACGTACGTACGTACGTAAGTATATCAAAAGTATACAGCCCAGGGGGTCTGCTTCTGAGCCTTGCAGCGCGGCTCCTCTTGCATACTCAGGAAACCTAATCTCCCGAAGGCGGGAGGGACTGTCGTCCTGAACCATCCCAAGCTTAGGACTGTGAAATGTGCTAAAGAGCTCCGCTACACGGCTTGGAGCAAACCCCTTGGACTGTATACTTTTGGCAAAGGCTGTACGTACGCCCGAAATCGGAAAATGCGCAAGTATTGCCACTTCACTGAAAAGTACACGTTTGTGATAATTATGATACGGATTGTGCCACAGGTAAAGAAAGCAGTAAGATCCGCATGTCCCCTTAACTAGAAAAGGGAACAATGCATTCAATAAAAAACTAAAATTACCGTCCGAGGTCAATGCTATAGGGCGTGCATGTGAATATGCATGGTGAAAAATGAAATATGGCTCGTGCATAGGCGTTCGTTGCACTATTGCTCTTTTAGCTATTTTATCAGACCCCTCAACAGGGCAACTTTGCATGCATAACCTCTTTAACGCCTCTTAATATTGCTCCCGTTCCAGGCCATAAGGTATTATGCTTCAGCCAAAATTATCACTTGAACACTGCTCTCAACTTTAGGTCATTACCCTAATTCTGTTATTATCTTGTTTCCAGTCTGCCACTTTTTGTTCCGTGAAATCTGCATAACGTCGTCCTTTAAAATAGTGCACTTGTTTTTGTACGTGTGATTCGCTCGCCGGCACCTAGTGGTTCTCTTCAATACTGAACCATGCTTCAGTACGCTTTTATTCTGCCCTAATTTGAAATCTCTCTTTATTGATAATTTTCTCACCTTTCATTTCTGTGTTTAACGGATATACTATACTGTCCTCACCACTAGTTCACCTCATTCAATTCCCAACAAGAAGACTCTGCGCGTTCTTAATGACCAATTTCTGTGGCTTTAACGACAGCTCATTAATCATTTAGTGTAGTTTATTGTGACGATGGCCTATGCTCTTTTGCTGAAACAAAACAGGAAAGGTGACCAGATTTCACAAGAGAGGCCGAAAACAATACAAAGTCCCTGTGCACAGGTCGTGCTCAACATCTAGTTTAAAAACACAGCACAGTGTCTATTTTTCGAATGGCCAAGGATCGAAAAAGCGACACGCACGCTGTTGTACACTCCCGAGAGAAACCGAAGCCTTGCCTGAATGGGCTTGCATGATGGGTAAAGAACTGCCTAGTCCAAATACTCGCTACTGAGGCGGATGCGGCCTTTTTTGTCATGATATACTAGGGTTAGAGCATTAACGCTGGTATCATTGCAATAAACTCTCTGTGTTCTGTTTAGTGAACGAGTAGTATTGTTTAGTAAAAATTGGTTATTTTTTGTTACGGTTTTTTACAGCCTCCTAGATTTAAAGCCGAAATACACAGTAAACGTCCTGTGAAACAAGTTTCCCTGCATTAGATTTCATGATTCTGGTTCTGTAGACTCTCGATGAAACTGTTTTGGTAGCAGGATAAAAGAATGTTTCTAGTAGCTTTGGTTCAGGAGCAAAAGGGTAAAATGTTGCAAAAACTGGTATCGCTAGATAATTAGCTTTGAACGAAAAAAGAGACGCTCATTACAAAACTGCATTAAAAATGCAATGCACGTTGATGTATTATTTTAACGGCCACTAGCCAGGTGGCCTTGTTCACAATAGTTATTTTTCTTGTTTATTTGCTGCTTGCTTTCCGGCTCTCTTTTGTAATAAGCTGTGTAGCCCTTTACGCAAGGTAAACAAATCGCTGGTCGC
The DNA here is from genome assembly GCA_030143305.2 of Amblyomma americanum. NCBI lineage: Eukaryota > Metazoa > Arthropoda > Arachnida > Ixodida > Ixodidae > Amblyomma > Amblyomma americanum. The sequence continues at coordinate 50,372 of JARKHS020002675.1, read as the reverse complement.
CCTCAAAAAGCCAATGCACCGTGTAGAATACTGGTGGAACACCAGATGACAGAAAATGACGGCGTGGTCAAAGTTCCCATTATAAACAAGGCTAACCCTGGAATTCAGTCAAAAGGTCAAAGACCAACTAAAGGCCATGGTTCAGAGGTTCGACACCACAACTGTACCATACTTGTACCATACCTCTACGGCTAACGTGGTTGGGCTGAAGGTCGTTCAAGGTCATTCTCCGGCCTACGCGACGACTGCTTTAACTAGCGTAGTGAAGCTTTTCGCTTCAAAAGTAAGCCCAACAGTCGTTATAGACATTTTATGCGTCTAACGGCTAATAAGTACATCCTTCCCAGCATGTTCTCAAAATAAATTGTCGTAGGCTGATCACCATTCTGTGTTTTACCCTTGAAGGCAGTTCATTTTCTTTCTAAGCCAGTTTAGAACCGTTGTCAGCAATACACCTTTAACTCGTCCGTATGAGGTGCCGAGAGCTGAAGGTTTTAAGAATAATAACTTTTGGTAGACGCTACCCGCCGTGTATGCACTGCGCCCTTCGTCGGGAGGCGTTGCCAGAATTCAACAGCATGGTTGCAAGCTTAGGCTGACTGGCGCATAAGCACTGGTTCTAGAGCCACTGCGTCAGCGTTAGTCATTATACTATGTCTAACCCGAGCCACAGACCTGAAGACAAACGGGGGGTGGGGGGGCATGGTTGGTCGCCGCTGAGGTTTCAAAAAACAGAATTTTTCGTATTGCAAAGTTGTTTACATGCTAGTAAGGCACTTGATCTTGTTCAGAAAACAGCGGGAATAATATTGCAAAAAAATATAAAATCGATGTATTTTTAATTTTTAGCATACCCTGTTCTCTTCGTCCCGTGAAAACACGCACCGCAATGGCTTGTAACTTGTGCCGGCATTTATATTTTCCGTTCGAAACTTCGAGAACTTCAAACAATTCCTCTTCCTCGTTTATAATGTTGTTCTATTCTACGAAGTGGCTGGCTGCTACCTAGCAAGGATAAGTCCTGCTTTCGGTCCTTCTTACACGATTGAAACTAACCTTAGCTTTAGACAGAGAGAAATATGCTGCCCTCTCATTTTTATTACACCACACTACAGTTCGTGATCCGGCACTGAAAATGCCTTTATTACGAGTTCATAAAGATATTTATTGAATATTAATTAATTAATTGATTTTTGCTTGATTTGCAGATTCTATTATAGAGCCCATGGTTACGGTTCCTGAGGCATCGGACAAAGCTGCGCTTCGAAATCTGTCTCAAGAAATCTACTCATGCGGTGAAGGAATCTAGCTTCTTGCTGTTAGCTATGCCATTAGTATTCGATCAAATCAAACCATAATATTTTGGCGCACGCCTTACTTCAAGAAAGGAGAGGGCAATGATGCGCATCGCAGAGCAAACAGGTGATCGCGCTAGCCGGTACGAACCCATCGAAACGTGTCTTTCTCTTCGAGAGGAGAAAGCGATTAGGAAGCACGCATGCAATAACAATTCCTGAAACACATACAAAAGAAAAATCAAAATTTAGCAAAAAACAAAGCCACTCTCGGATTTTGCAAATAGGCAGAAGCGCACAACTCAAGACGTGGAAAGAATACTCAAGTTTCTCGCGAATGCGTTGTTTCGTCCAGCTGACCAGAGCCTGGCAATGATCACGGCAGCTGTACCATAGCGCATTAAGCTAACCCAATTACGGGTCAGCAGAATACAGTAAAGCGCGGAAAAAGGAAATGTTTTTTCTTGGGTGAACCGTTTTCGTACATGCATGGATTATCCCATTGGCTTTTGCTAGAATATGCCACCAGCGTGATTTCATTGGAGTGCCTTTTCGTATAAAACGGATGGTGCCCTTTGTCGCACATAGTACCGGTCAGTGAGTTTATACTAAAGATCTTAGTGAAATGCCGCGTTAATACGTTGTTTTAAGTAAGTAGTGTTCACTGCCAAATAAAATGGTATGACCTAATTCAAACATTAAGCTGGAAAATTAATACAGTTACGGCACTTACCAACATTTCTCGCCATGACATTCACGTGAAGCGTACAACCCGTTAATGATTACATGATCGAGGGAGCGAATCGCTGTCAATTTCGACGCGATTGCCATGAAGCGGCCGACTGTCTCATTAACTGCTAGCACTGCAAAACATTTTTTCGCTTAGATTAGAGTGCAAGTGAAAAAAAAAAAACTTGGTTGGTCGAAATTCATACGGCTTCTTCAGCACGGCATCATCCATAGCCATGGGTGCACGGAAACGTCTAGCGCGACATGTCACCGAACCCAACAATATACGCGGTCACATATCCTTGGTGTGACCCAACTGCTTAGAGCTGCCCAAGGCGGATATGGAGCAGTGGGAGGCGACGCTGGTCAGCGGCATCCTGGAAGACCAGGAGGCGCTAGTCGCCATCGCGAAAGCGGAAGCTGCTGAAGCCTTGGACTGAGGACACCACCCACAATCCGCTCCGGTTTACTTTTGTACAAAAAGATTTATTCACTCTTTCTCTGTAATATTCAGCAATTTTATTGCAGTCAAGGCAGACAAATTCCTTAGGCTCATGTCTCGTAACATTTCTCCTGCTTGTTTGCCTGGCTTCACCTCAGTAATATAATGCATGCAGCCAAGCACGCTTTACAGTGAAAGGTATTGTAATAGGAACGAGAAAATTCTCGTCCTTATCAAAGTAAAACTCGGGTCGTTGATCTGTGTGAGCATTTCTCGCCGAAGTTGCTCTGGACATTCCAGGGATGTTCGTTCCGCCGATGTGATTATATCACTCGGGGAAAGCGAAACCACATAATTTATTGGCGCGAGGATACTGGTGTGAGCACTGGCACCGGCAGGAAAGACAGAAAAAGGGTAAGATGGAAGTCAAGGAGGTTAACCGGAAGGGTGTTACTGTTGACCGCCCTGCACTGGCAGAAAAGGGTGAATGGTTTTAAAAGAAAAAGAGAGACATGATGCAAAGTTACAATCTGTCAAGCAAGCACCGTATCTTCAGGTATCGAAACAGTGCTTTGTAAGCCTTGAGCGCGGTCATTTGCTGTGGCCACAGATTGAGGATCTTACAATCCCTTAAAGGGCGAGGACGCTGTTCAGGTCAGGATCAATTGTCGGGCATTTACACAGATGCCGCTCAATTGTCTCATAACAGGCAGCTAACCGGAAGTTCGGGTTGAACATAGAACGTGATCGCAAAACGATAAGAGGCGTGAAGTACGCATAGCTGACAGCTGAACATGACAATTTTAAAATTTTTAACAAAAGAGTAAAAAATGTGCTTTGTATACTGCGTCTGATTTCGCGATTCCCGCGGCAATGCTTGCTGCATAGAAATTATCATTCGCCGCGGCAAATTCTTAACAGCACGAGAAAAATGTTCGTCCTTCATATAACACATCACAGCGTTCCTTCATGGTTTAACGCGCTACGGGAAATGAAAAGTACCAGGTTCATAATTCTCGGCAAACCCTGCTAACTTTTCAGGGCACCTGAACCTCAGCGTTCGCTAAAGTTTCCGCAGAAGTAAAAAAAAAGAAATGGCAGCAATATGTGCGACAGTTTGAACAAAAATGAACAAAAACTTGTACACTTCGCTTTCCCGCCTCGAATATTTGAGTCCGTAGAAGAATTCCTCAGGTTGGTATTTGATAAATACACTAACATATGAAGCAGTATAGAAGAGATGATTTTAGACTTGATTGAAGTAATAGCGTAAAGGTCTAGTTGGGAGAAAAAAGGTCCCACTAAGTACGTTTGAGTCGCATGCTAAAAGCAAGGGCACCAGAACTGCGACACTTTCAACAGGAAAGTAAACAGTCAGTCTCATAATCATTCAAACATGCAGAGCGCAATGCTCTCGCATACAAAAGTAATCTTGAGGACCTCTATTGTTTACTGTTCACTCCCAAAATAAGTAAATAAACAAACAAAACAAATGCACGTTTTTTCTGAATATTGTAAGAAGGTGTCAAGGTTTTATGTTTTGTAATAGCATTTCATCCGTCCGAGTTGTCCGCTTCTCGGAAAGACATAAAAAAAATTCTGTACGTCGGCTACTGCATATAAACAAGACGAAAAAGACAATTTCGCTTTATAACGGCACAGGATAAGTGCAATATGAAATCACTTTCCGAGAGTAAAACTGAGTGTTCGCTGCAATTCTCACGAGTGCAGAGGTATGAAAAGTACATTTATTGAATACAAAGTAATAGTAGTTTTGATTACCTGGTATACTGAGCTCTGTTTCGTTTTTTCTCCCGATTATAATGGCTCGTAAGTATGAAGACAAAGGTGTAAATCACACGAATAGTTGTAGAACTCGTCACTTGTATTTAAGCTTTAGCGGAAGGAAATGAAATAATGCATTTTTAAAACGAAAGCGAGATCGCAGAGAAGAACAGAAAAAAAGTGAAATAACGCAGCTCAGGAAGCCCCAGCTAACCTAAATATAAAACCACATGCATCAAAAAACAGTCGTACAAGCTGCACTGTCGACCATCAAGAGCCAATACACGAAGAGAAGTTCCTGTTCCGTTACTAGAGCAGCTGTGTTGCCATGTGTGCGTAAATTATTTTAAAGCGAGAGCTCTAAAATATTTGCTTTATGCTACCATGGCAACAAGATTGCCAAATTCGAGGCCTTCAGTGAAATATTCAGCAGGCAAGGGAATGAAAAGAGGTGCTTGTTGTGACATACATGACGGAAGCCAACTGTCTTTGAGACCAATGACCATAGGTGATGTCTTTTATTGCGAAAGCAATACTACGCCAGGTCTAACCGCTCGTCGCGTATGGCGTGCCTCGCGCCTGTGGCAGCGAAATCTTTTTGAAGAAGAACGCGACGTAGGAGGAAGCTTGGCTATGAAAACTGAGGCGACACTACGGCGGAGGCCAATGACCTCATCTTTCTACCACAGGACGGCGTGCTGCCGCTAAAGCGTGACGGAACGCTGTGCTATCAGATGAGGAAACTGATCCCCGCCACTCGGCTCCAGGATAAGGCGTATATGAGTGGTGCCAGCAGGAAAAGGAAAGAAGAGAAGAAATGAAAAAATAGTCGGTAGATTGGCCACTGGGGAAGGAAATACCACAATGAAGAGTAATGTAAGACCGAAAGCAAAAACTCGCTGGACAAAGCAATCGTAGACAGCACCGAAAAACACGCGAACACAATAGCGGCGCAAAGAAATTAGAATAAATGAGGCCAGCAATGAATCGCCTTCGCCCTGAAGAGCAGTGGATGACAAATAGCTGCCACCAAACGAGAGCTATGGACTAAAAGGAAAGTGAGGGAGCTGGACACGGCTCTGGTTTCGTTGAGGGATCCGGCGTGTGTTTCCCGGGGGCAATCAATAACGGCTCCTCGGGACAGGTGGCACCAGTGTAACTTCTAGTGTGGCGGGTTTCACGGTGGAAGTCGCGTGGCTTTTTCCCGCAGGCCTTTTTTTTTATCGCCTCTGGATGGCGCTGCAGACGTTGGCGGCACTGGCCGCCTTTAGCAAGCAGGAAGACCAGCATGACGCTCTTGTTTTCGAATAATGTCACATTAAGGGGCGGGGCCTGGTAGCCGAAAAGATTTTGGTCTCCTCACTTGTCTCTCCGGCGCCTTTTCTCCCAAGATATCAGCAGCGTCTTAACGTGTTGCACGTGTGGCACCACACTGCTGGCTTTGAATGTTTGGCCTGCCTTGCCGCTCCCAAGTGAGCCGATGGCGTTCATCGAAAGAAGTGTATTCGTACCAGGAGAATATAGCACGGTAATCTACAGGAAATGACGAAGGAGCGGAGCTACGGAGGCCTCTATGAGATGCCTTATTCCCGAGATAATTACTTAGATGCTTGCTAGAATGAATAAAAGCTAAGTGGGCATCACTCGCGGAGAGCTGTGACCATAGGAGAAGATAACTTTGTATGGCGAGCAATATTTGTTGATGAGCACATGGGTGTGATGTCACTTTTGTTCGAGCTTTTCAAGCTGCCAACATCAACTTTATGTTATAACTGTTCCGTAAGGACGAGACGGAACGGCCATTGAAATTTACGCTCCTCTGACTTTTACCAGAAAACACACTGTTATGACGTCCCCACTTCGACATGCGATATTTGTCCCGTAGTAGCGTCTGGTGCGTCATAGACAGTCCACTGTTTGTGCGGAGCCAACACCGTGCTCGCTAGGCCTACTCATGCATGGCAGGGAAAGAGTACAGAGAAGATTGCAGCTGCGTGGGAAGTCCGCACTGTTGGTCGCCTATGATGAAATATGTATTTTGCTGCGTGAACTAATTCTCCACACTCGTTGCCGCTTCCCGTATCTTTTGTTCCAGTTATCGAGCACTCGCTCTGGATTTGCTAGGCTCAGAACTCCGGAACAGTAATTTTCACGGCCAACGGTCTGATTCGGAAGTGGAGCTTATATATCGTAGCCTTAATGAAAGAAGCCGCGGTTGTTAAGGAAGCACGCACCCACGCACAGGTAGGAGATTGTTCAGTAACGACATAATGCACGACTGGACAACGTTCACAAATGTGTTTTGTCCGCACCCACGCAGAACTAATCTGGCACTCGCTATTTATTGTACAACTTTTGTCCGTAAACTTCCGAGACTGAGTTCATTAAAAAAATGCCTTTAACATTGAAATAATTTGTGCAGCACCCCTTAGAAATAGGCTCCCTTGCAGTCTATACACAGCTTCCAACGCTTCTTGATGTCTTGTAAACAGTTAGAAAACGCTTATTTTGGCAGCGCTGTCAGCTCGTTTGTCGTGGGGTCTTGAATGGCCTCATCGTTCTCCATCCAGCGACCTTTTCGGGCTCTCTTGACACGATGAAACAGGAAAAAATCGCATAGGGAGAGGTCAGGCGAGAATGGCGTGTGGGGAAGTACAGTAGTACTGTGCTTGGAGAGAAATTTTGTGACGCTGAGAGCAGTGTGCGGCCTTGCGTTATCGTGGAGAAGACTCCATTGTCAGATGCCCATAAGTCAGGGCGACGGCGTCGCAGTCCATCACGCATGTGTTGGAGCACGCGGATATAAAACTCCTGATTCGCCGTCTGCCCTTCTGGGACGAACTCGTGTTGTATGACATCTCTGGCATCGAAAAAGCCATCAGCATTGCCTTTGTTTTGGTCTTTTGTCGCCGCACCTTTCTCGACGCCGGAGAGCTTGTGGACCACCATTTGGCGCTCTGCCTCTTTGTTTGAGCATCTTATTGCAAACATCCTATTTCGTCTTGAGCAATGATGCTGTCGACGAATGCAGCATCATTCTCTGCCTCGGAGAGCAAATCAGCGCTCACTGATGCCCGCCGTGTCCTTCTGGTTCTGTGCGAGGGAGACGGCAGAAGTCTGGCATTCAGCTTTTGTTTCCCCAAGTTCTCGCGCAAAATTTGCTGGCATGTTGTCTTATTAATGTCGAGAGCATCAGATAGCATGCGGACTGTAATGGTGCTGTCTTGCTGCACGATGTCCCTTATCCGAGCTCCGTTGTTTTCATTACGTGAGATTTAAGGGCGCCCCTGTTTTGTGTCATCTTCCACCGACGTTCTAACCGAAACGAACCTCTTGTGCCAATCAAAAACTCGTGCCCGCGGTAAGGTCTTGCTGCCGCAAGCGTAATGAAGGAGCCCATACGTCTTTGTGCCTATCTTGCCAAGCTTCGCATATAATTTTATGTTTACACGCTGTTCGAGGCGCGCGTCCATCTTTGCCCATTCACTCCCAGTAGAATGCGCAGACTACTAGTGGCAACGTATTTTTCTACATGTAGCGCCATCTAGCGGCCGCCACAACAATCAACATAAATAGCCGAGGTTAGACCGAAAAAATGGCTCTACACATACGGACCAACTTTTGTTTTGGGGAATCATTTATAGTGAAAAAAATAAATCAGTCTCGAAACTTTACGGACAAGGATTGTAAATCACACCAAGGGCTGTAAGTCTTTTTATACTCCTCTGCGAAACATTGCGGTAAATGGGAAGAAGCACGGTGTAACACGCTGTGTGGTTAGCAGCGCTTTGAAACTGCCATTGAGAATGTAGAGAATTGTTCCGGGAGGAGGAGATGAAATAATGGGGCACTGCGTATTTCTCTTATTGCGCTTGCCTTTTCTGTTCGCCTTCTTGGTATTCAGGCGGCTACAAGGAAAAAAAAACTCCTTGGTGTCAGTCTAACATATTTAGTATTGCAGCTGTTTTGAAGCGTCGTTTTTTGCTAAATGTTTTTGCTAACGCGCCGGAGCAGAGTGCTCGGAAAATAAAGTTTGTTTATTTTAGGGCATGTAGTTTCTAGAAACAAACGGCGGTATGCACATCGACCTTCACGTTTGTAGCAAATAATTAAATAATTAAATAAATAAATAAATAAATAAATAAATGAAGTGAGCCAATTTGTCCCCAGTGCCACTAATTTGTTGCAGTGCATTAGACGCTTGTCAGTTTTCTGCAGCCTTTTGAGTCTTTTGGGCAGGTCACGGAACCCACGTGACCGCACGCTTCTGAAGGAAAGATGTCCCAAACAACTTTACACGTGTAATTTGCACTACAAGTAGAAGACGGCAAGAACTAGTCCTTACCGCTTCTTTCCTCTCGTCTTAACCTATTGGCGCAACTATAGCAGGTATTACCTCGTAGAAACTTGCAAACTATCTACATTGCACTAGATACGCCGGTACGCCGGATCCGGTATTTATCTGCAGCCATTATGATAACTCACGATGAAATTGTAGTGTTTTTGATGTCTGACTTGTAAGCCGCGTCCGCACATGGCTCTCACATTGTTAGTTGGAGGACATTGCTAAGTGCGGAAGTATAACTTGCACACATTGTGTGCGACTTTGTAAGTTGTATGTAAATGTATGAGGCACAAATTTAGTTTTTTATTTCAACGTAATCGCGACTTCACTGCTCTGTTTTTATCACGAGGAAGTGTTAAAACTTACGGAGGGTTCAGACGGCATCAGACGAAAATCTTGCTCGCCGTCATCAAGGCCTCTTCCTTACCTCTCTAATTAAACCTGTCCTGTGCCAGTTGCGGGCATCTTACTGCCGCAGCATTCCTAATATTATCAGCCCGACTGACTCTCTGATGCCCCTTCTTTTGCTACGCAACTCCTTTTAAAGCGATCTAAAAAAGTTGAGTTGAGCTTACTTGATAACATCCCTGCAAACATTTTTTGTTGCCGCCGGGTTTGGTTTGGTTTATAGAGTTTAACGTCCCAAAGCGACTCAGGATACGAGGAATGCCATAGTGAAGGGATCCGACATAATCTAGACCACATGCATTTCTTGAACCTGCACTGACATCGCACAGTATGGAGGCCTCTAGCATTTCACCTCGAACAAAATGAGACCATCGCGGCCGGGATCGAAGCCGCGTCTTTCGGGTCAGCAGTCCAGCACTATATAACCACTGGGCCACCCAGGCGGCCTATTTCGTGCCGCTTCTTGTTTTGAAGCCGGTAGAAACTGTTCGGTTGACAATTTTTTCTCTCCAGCGACATCGAAAACAAGCAATTACTTTGCTAAACGACTCAGCATGTGATTCAGTATAGCTACAAATTCTACGCGCTTCAATAATGCCTCGAACGTAGGCTCGATCCATTACTGTTTATCTGAACTGTCGTGCCACTGCAATAAGCAGTCACTAAGATTTTTCGCAACGTCAGGAACAGCCCGCTTGTATCTGATAATTGAAATCTTAAACCGCAATTTTTCGCAGCATGTTCTGAACTACAACACCATTAGTTTCCTGGCGACGAAGGTATTTTAAAGAGACGTCGTGAAGAGCGACAAGTTCGAGGGCCGCTACTTCATGAAAATAAGCGGAAAGAGAAGACAGGGCACACAGAAAAGCTACAAAAAACTAACCGCGCAAAAATAACGAAGTAACTGACCACATTAGAATAATTTCGCCTTCCTATTCACCCTAAACAACGACGTTATATTAACATTGTTCAATGCTAAACAAAAAGAAATTGCATAGAAATTTTGCAGCATCTCCTTTCGTCTCCTGTTAGGCTAATAAGAGAGTTATAAAAAATACCATACCTAGTCTGCCACTGGGCTACGTCCTCAGAAAACATTCTGAATTCAATCACGCTTTATATGAAGGACACGAATATAAAACACTAAAACAAATGACCATTTTCGCAACAGCCGCTAGAGGACACAATAGCCTAACAAACAGCGGACACGTGCGGCATGAACGACGCTTCGAGGGCCACGGACAATGGGAGGGACTGGGATTATAAAACGACAAATGTATTTACGCTGGATGTCAATTTCAGGTCGGCATACGCGGGAATGCCGTCGGGCAGCGTTTCGCAATGAGCACACTTGCGAAACACTCGGCTGACATCCGAGTTCGCCCTGGAGGGGAAATTCTGTTTTCGACAGCCCCTGCTGATTTCTTTCTTGGGGTATAATGAACTGTTCTCCGCGGTTGCACTGTGCCGTCCTTGTGCTAGATTTGGCGGCAAAGAATGAAGAAGGAAAACGAATGCTTTATCCAAATACTCCACTTATTGTCCATGAGCGCGTTTGTATCCGCAATGCACCCTGGCCAATTCCCCGCCGTGGGTATGTGCCATTAAGGCTAAGGAAATCATCGTCGTCATCATCATCATCATGAGCAAGTAGGCACGCATGCCCTGAGCGGGTGCTCGACTGGCAGCAAGTAGCTTCCCGGTGACATTGCTAAACAAATATCAAAGACTTTTCAGAAACTAATGCCTTAAAGACCAACAACTCAGCCCCACTTTCATCTGGCATGAACGCTAGTTACCAGTGTGTCCTTGACGAAGTTTTGGACTTTCAAGTTGCATTTGTCTGCGAATGTGCTTCTGCGAAATTTACTCAAAAGACCCGTCGCTGCTTCCCTGCGAATATGCATATTGATGGTAACGTGTACGCGTGCGCTGTGCCTGCGTTGACCGGCATAATGCCTGTTATGTAAATGTGGCGAGCTACCAGAACGCTACCAAAAATCCAATTCGAACGGAGGCAGGTGAACAACAAGGTAGGAAAATAAAAGTGTTAAATATCTTTCGAAACGGTGTCTTTCTATGTGAGAACAACATCGCCTACACAGGAGGACAGTAGCTGTGGATACATATTGGTATCGATACTTGTGACACAGCAAAAGAGCCTCGAGCATTGCGGTACAGTATTTGATATACACAGAACATGATTCCGACATACCTCAGGGCATAGCGCACCCGCGAATCCAGAGCTGCTGGATATAAGAGACAGGTGAACCGTTATGGTGTACAGATGTGAATAAAAGAAAAGATATTGCAGCATTTAGATTTAAACTTTTTTTATGCACTAAACCTTGCGGACGGGATTAGTGGGATGATAATGCCACATTTTTTACATGAGGTCAGACTTCTTACATAATAGCGACCAATATTTATCTTTATATTAATCCACAATTGAGTCCAACTGTAAGTTTCTTGACCTGTTTCTGCACTGCGTGAAGGTATCGGCTGTAATATCAGTTCTTAATACGAAATACGAAGGCAGAAATATATCGTTTGGTTTTTGTTTTGTGGGGTTTAACGTCCCAAAGCAACTCAGGCTATGAGGGACGCCGTAGTGAAGGGCTGCGGAAATTTCGACCACCTGGGGTTTTTTAACGTGCACTGACATCTCACAGTACACGGGCGAGAAATATATGGCTCTACAGAAAACTTTTTCATGCATGTTAGCAACGTAATGAAGCATCGATACCTGAGGCCTGTTGATAATTACAAGGCTGCGTCTAATTACAATAAATGTCATAAAAGCTCCAAAAAACCTGAAAGAAAATGTTTGTCTAAATGAGCAACAAAGAATTGCGTTTCTTGAAGGAACGTCACTACAATGTGGCTGACAACGCACGCAACTCAACCAAAAAAGATTACATGACCCATTAGAACAGTCATAAAAACTTGCGAAAACGTTTTCGTATTACAATGTGGTCATGAGGTGATTGCAGATTTTCCCTATTTTTATGTCACACTTCTAGCCAGCTGTAAACTTGGGTGTCTCCACACCGGTTGCGTGCTGCCGGCTACTAGATGTACATCTTAAGCATCACATTTCGCGCTTCTTATATTACACTGCTTTTTGGCAAAACTTCCCTTGTTTTCAACATATATCCGTGTACTATACTGTCGACTAGAACGCCAAATGTAATGGCAACTTTGCTCTTGTAGCCAGTACCGCATCCTAATAGTGGCAGCAGAATTTTACCGTGCCGTCATAAATTCAACACTTGGGTGCTCAAAGCACCGTTCGAGCTCAACTTCAGCCACTGTGCTCGCACTGAACGCGTTATCGAGTGAAAATGACTACAACCGCAGTGGATGGAGCGCCAAAACAGGGAAAGCGAAGCATCAGCCACCATCAGAGCAGATAGACGGGTGGTAAAAGTCAAGTGGGGTCACTTACTACGTCAGGAAGGTTCCGGCTTCAAAAGGTGCCACGGCAAGTCCTGACGTCCGATGCCCTCCCTAGGGACCCATGAGACTAATCGCACTGCGCTCTGGATCGTCAAAGTGCTGTCTAACAGTGAAGAAAAAAAAGACAGGACCTAATCCTGAAGCACGTTTTCATTTTGTTTTCGTGTTCTGTCACCACTCTGAACGTCTCACTAATGAGCCCTCTGTGGGGCTGAGGACAGAGTTGCACGCTGTCAATCCACGAAGGGCACCTTTCGTTTTTCACTCCGCGTGATAGCTTGAACCCTTCGCTCTAAGCCTTTTCGAATAAGTAGAGTGCGTGTATTAGAATGAGTGACATACTGAATGGATTATTTCTATTTCTATGAGCTCCGAAATGATTTGTGTAATACGCGTGAAATGTAAGTAGGACGATCGTTTATTTCATGACAAAGATGTCTGCTAGCTTTCCAATCTAGTTTAGGAACTGCGTATTTGCCAGAGTCACCAAATATTTGTAAGTAATTTATTACAGACACAGATTAAATTTTTGGCCGACGAAATTGACCTCTCTTAAAGTGTTAGTTTTTACTTACCTCAGAAGAGATACGCTTGAAACAACTTCTAATTATTATTTCCATTAAGACGGGATTGAAGCTACCCGTGAATGACCTATATCATGTTTGTTCGACATTTAAGCGAAAATTTTGAATTGAAAAAGCGTTTCAAAGAAAAACACCCAAACCGCACGGATGGCAGTATACTGTGATCTTCGACACGAAATTTTCGTCAAATGGGGTCATGATTCCTTGAGAAAGTGAGGCAAGACTTCGTCTGGTTAAAAGAGCTTCGCTTCCAAGGCTCAGTCATAAAATGCAGCAATGAGCTAGAATCTCTCAGAATCTCACAACTCTCAGAATCTTTACGCTGAAGAAAAAGTGTCAGTTTTTCCGAGATTCGTCATCTAATCAGAATTCGCACTAGTCATTGATTTATTTACACAGCGTGCTACACTTTAAAGGAACAGTCTGCTGACTTTTATCGCGCCTATGTTCTTTTTAAGGCAGTGGAAAGCTCGTTGCCCAAATAAACGCACACCTAGAAGTGGTGTTGGGAAACACTGCAGAACCGTTTAAGACCTAAGTTTTTCATGTGGAAGTTATGCTTGCTCGTGGTAGTTAGCGTCTGCAAATCTCCACATCAAAGGCCCGACGGCTTTATAAGAAATTTAGTTGAGAGAACTAAAGTAGGTTTTAAGATATTATCAATAAATTAAGACTGATGATATAATATGACCGATACCAGCGAACACTTTGACCAGCGGTGTTATTGGCAGCATAGTGGCAGTCTGCATTATCAAAATATTTGACGAAACAATGAGGAACAAAATGAAGGCATGCAAAGACCGGTGACTAGTGTCAAGAGGAAAGAAATTAAGGTGTTTACTCTTCCCAAAACAACGATATGCATTGCACGTATGCGACAAGTTGCTCCCTGTATGTAGAAAGTTTGCGTCTCCTTCATAATATACAAATTCTTGTACCATACACCAAAACATCGAGGTGCATACATTTGTAGAATTTTGCTCATATCAGAATACTTCTGTTGTGAAACTAAATAATCTGCATTCGAAGCCCGCTTAGAATTGAACTATGTTCTACTACTTCGCAAACTTCGTGAGTACTTGAACAATTAGAGAATTCAAAAATTCTGTTCACTATTTTGTGAATGAAAACGGGAAGTCGACTCACCACATCGCAACTGCCCAATAAATTCTCATGACTCCTAGTTCACTCTATGGGCTGTAGGAATGACGTCGGGGGGACCAACCGTATAACCTATCCCCATGCAGCAGCTAGGCTCACCACCTTAAGTTCAAGATATCAACTAGAAACAATATTTTTCGAGAGACTCTGCCCATTTTTCTCGAACTTGTACAAACGGTAGAAAACCAATCATTTCCGGGCTCGCCTTAAGTGATACACCTAACACGACTGAACACAGATGCATTTAATTCCTGCGTATTATTCGCGGCTCCCAATTCTGAATATTTTTAATCCCGTGGCGCATGGTATGTGGGCAGCCCTGTATATTTCCGTGTTACGGAGAAGGGAACATGCTAACATGCTCGGCTGGTATTCTGACCAAAGGCTCTAGCATAATAACTTATACCTGGACTATCTTTTTATAATGGCTGGCACAAGCCGCGAAAGTGACATATTTATAAGACTATTTTGTATCGTTTTAATCATCCGCCACTTGAATCAATATTCATTAACGTTCGCGGAAGGAAGGTGCAGTGAAATAGAAGCTATAAATATTATCGACCGGGCTGTGTGTAGTGATAAAAACGCTGCGCTAAGCTTGGAAATATTTGCGTTTCTGACGTGCCGCTATCTCAGCTGGCTGAAAATAAATATCTTTTTCATTACGCGCGTGAACACATTCAGCAGTCTCTCTAGGCCGTTTACTAGCTCTTGTATAAACATAAAAACAAACCTTCTGTGCCGACAGCGCTGGTAATCTCCAATATTTGCGCTCTACGCGTTATGTCTGGAAAAAGAAAGTATTCCCAGAAGGGACGAGAATAAAGACCAACAAATTGAAGAATGCAGTTATATCTTCAGCTGATTTTCAAATGAAATTTTAAAGGATTCATCACTTCATTACTTTAATGGGAGCACATAGCAAAACAAAGGCCACAAAGGGACGAAGATACAAAGGAAAGTGGTGGGCCGTCGTAGTCACCAATATTGTCCATAAAACTGTACACGAGCTTAGCCCCTTGGCAGATCATGATACATTAACATAAAGTTTGTGTTCTGAGCTGAAGAAACACTTACGAGCCAACAGGAAATCTTGCAGGTGGCTCGACAACCCGATGGTAGTTTGTTTCGTTTGTTCCGTGCTGTACAAAAATTGCATATTTCTACGTACAAGGTAAGCTTTTTTGCTGTTTTCACGCAACATGAAAATTTTGTAACGTCCATACGTGCGGAATTGTTCATTGTCTAGTTTACATTAATACATCCCTGGGGGTCCCATATCACTCCTGGCATAGTGGTGCAGTGGTTAAGGCATGCGCCTTTACTTTGCGATGGCAGGTGCTGCCCTGTGTGCGCCTTGTGAGGCCCACGTTGCCTTTCCCGAGCAACCTCTCGGGACCAATCATTACCTTAACTGCTACCTGCCGTGGTGGGCAGTTCAATAACAATCCGGTGTGCAGGCTGTGCTGACGTCACAAGGCCACGTGAGCTAGGTAATCCATCTGGCATTCAGGTTGCTTCTCATGGCGGTTTTCGTGTTTTTGAAGCGAAAAGCTTCACTACGCTAGGTAAAGCAGTCGTCGCGTGGGCCGACGAATGACCTTGAACGACCTTCAGCCCAACCACGTTAGCCTATATGACCATATGTATGACCTGTATGACATTTGACATTGGGTGACCTTTGGGTTTTCGTTCACGTCCAACGATGCCGACTCTGATGAGGACGTCGACAGCGATGCCGGCTTTTCTGCCACACGGGACCCTTAACGCGTTCGCGTTTAATGTTAAAGCCCTTATATCCACCTTCAGCGCTATTCTTATAAAATTTACGGGTGAATTATTGGGATGGTGTCGAATCTACTGCATCATTAAAGCGTGCTGCGATTATATTCACTATTAACACAAATACGCCTATGTGGGAGTAAACAAGCGTTAGCTGTCCTCTACTGCACTTCCTTTTACAAAAGGGAGTGTTCTGGAGGACAGCTTACTCCCTTTTTTTACTCCTTTCTGTTTAGAGTGTACAGTAATCCGACACGAGAATATTTTTCCTGAGATAGCCTAAACTTTACTAACGGTATCTTGCCTAGCGCCTCAATCAATGCTTGGGGTCACCCAGTGAGGCAAAGTACGTATCAAAAAGCGCAAGGAAGAAAACGTTATGACAGTTGCGTCAAACATTCAGTTACCTCAATTTTCTCAAGAAAAATAATGGAGGAGAAAATTGTACATCTCCTTAGTGAGTGCCCTGCGTTTGCGAGCGTCGGATATACGCTACGTTGTGTTCTGGACCGCCTCGATGCTTAGCCTGTAACAGAGGATAAGGTCCTCGGATCGTGGCCACAGCAGCCGACTGCCCTCAAGGCCTACAAGACACTGTTTTACTTCCCGAGAGCGACTGGATTGAGGGACCGGTTGTGAGAGTGGCCCTCGCACCTTCTCTCTTTCTCTTCTCAAAACCATCAACCCTCTTCCCCAGTGCAGGGTGGCCAACCAGAACACCCTTCTGGTTAACATCTCTGCCTTTCCTCTTGCTCTTTTTCTCTCTCTCTCAGGAACATGCCTTCCAAACAATAGCAGCCTCTCAGTTTATTTTTATTTATTTGCCCACAGCGCGATCGGGCATTATAGTGGGGAAGGATATACA
The DNA here is from genome assembly GCA_030143305.2 of Amblyomma americanum. Classification (NCBI taxonomy): domain Eukaryota; kingdom Metazoa; phylum Arthropoda; class Arachnida; order Ixodida; family Ixodidae; genus Amblyomma; species Amblyomma americanum. The sequence continues at coordinate 33,514 of JARKHS020002675.1, read as the reverse complement.
AAAAGGCAAGAGAGGACGCAGTGTCAGCCACATGATTATTATAAAGTCAATAATGAATGGAAGAAAAACAACAACGAATACTTCGAGCTCAAAAGCGCACGTCACTGAAAATTTTCAAATCGACTATTGTAACATAGAAAAAAAAACATAATTATACATAATACAAGCAGTGGTTGAAGGTATTTTTTTCCAGTCACGGATTGTTCTAGAAAAAAAAGATAGTCGAAGTACATCTCTTTTGAATTTCCTCTCGTGTACCTTGAACCTGTGATATACACGGTCTCAGATATAGTGAGGTTGAAGTATATATTTCGCCTTCTTTATATCAACATTACAATGATAAACTGAATGAAAGAACTTCAACCGCAACTTACGGCGACGCTTTTCCAAGTGCTCCAAATGCAGTCTTTCTTTAAAGCTTCCGACATCAATATCTCTGCTATATGGCAAATTCTCGGACACAAACCCAGCAGCTAAATTCTTCACCCTTTCCGATTAATTTTTGTCTCGCATCACTAGAGGGTCTAAATCTGTGCTGGCGCATTCAAGAATGGCTCTGACGTTATTCATATGCAATTATATTATACAGGTGATTGCTTCGTACAGCCGAATCCAACTTCGGGTATTATGAATCTCAGGTGAATACACGTGAAAACAATGTGCAACAGTATGTTACTTCCATTGTCTGGGAGCACAAACACAAGCGCTATGAACTTGAAGATGCAGTCCTTCAAGCGTTGCTGATGTGGAGGTAACAAAAAGTTCTGAGCAATATTAGAGGTGACAAACTGTTTGTACAAAAATGGTAATTTTTCAGTTATTTCTGCACTAAATTTGACATTTACTTTTGGATATTAAACGCCAGGAAGGAGAAGTAGTTTCAAAACAAAGAAAATTTACGCCTGTCACACATAAATACGGAGTAAGTATTGAATAAATGCTCATAACGTGTTTCCTCATAAAAATCTAGCGACTACACCTGTTTGTAGGACTGCTGACTTCGTGATTTTTTTCACTTCAATCTGCGTGATTTAGATTGCACTCGGATTTACGTTCGTTGGCACAAAAGTTCGAAAAAAAGAGAAAAATAAAAAGAGCGGACTTTTCACTGTACTTTTGCCACACCTCATGTTTTTATTACCGGCACCGCGGTCGAAAACGATGTTGGAGTTAATCTAGCAAATTACTCAGCCTGAAAGGGGTATTCTGTACAATCGCTTAATTAGAAGGAAACCGTGGTGAAAATTAAGAAGCGAAAACATAAACATAGAAACAGTTATTCTACTAGAAGAAAAAATGAAAACGTAGTGAATTCTCATATTTTCCGCACTGTTTCATTCTACACACGTTTTAAGGTGGCCAGTGCGCTCCTTTAGAAGCTAGGGTGATTAATTTACACCAATAATCTTAATCTCGCCGCGCATCTTGTAGTTATGCGGGCGCAGATATTTTACTGTTGTTTAATATATGAACTTATGCTTGATATAACTTTTCTTCCGGTTGGCTTCATTCGTCTATGCGGGCGCGAATTAGCGAATGGGCGATACTTTAAATTGCGGTGACATTTCATTGCGTTTCAGATAATAGACGCTGCATGTCGGTTGTCCGTCGTGTATTGCAATGCACCGAACGCTACAATACATTTGAGGGGAAAGCTTGTGCCATTCCGGTCCGGTAATTTCGTCATGACCAAAGGTTTGGAACTCCCGGATACTACACGTGCTGGGGCCGATTTTTTTAGAAATATATTTTTCTTATTGTGCTTACTTTGATGCCTCGTGATGATGTCTGCGTTATCGAAACACGCACTGAGGAAACATTTGCGAGTTGTTTTTAGACAATAACGCACATCGGTCTCGCTCTCACAGGTAGCGACATATAAATATCCCTCTCTTTTTTGTGTCGTGTTGCCATCTTTGATCACGTTCCGCCACCCACTACTTCATAAAAAAAACATCAAGAAGCATTTACAAATGAAATATAAGCCGCGCGCGGCCGTTAGCATGCAGCGAATAACCATAGTTTCTTTCCGTCAACGACTGCGTACGAGAGTCAGGAAAGAGGCATAGATGACTGACGCTACTCATCAGGTGATAGAGCGGGACACGACATAAATTTAGCATCATTTACTTCATTCATCGAACGCCCGACGGTTTCTATGTTTACAATTGTTTATGGTGTTCAATATTTGATGGACGCCAGGATTAAAATGAACTGTCTTTTTTTGCAAACTGATGATAAAAAACAAAATGTTGTGTCTTCCTGAACACTTGTACAACGCTTATACCAACACCATTGAATAGTATTTTTTTTTTTGCGCTTGTGTCACCCGAATCGGCCTAAAAATAAGTGCCCCTGAGCAATATGCGAAGCATCGAAGACATCTTTTAACCCACTCTCGGTGAAGGCTAATCTTCAGCCAAGACTGTATGCAATGCCACTGTCTTCGCGTCGCCTCAGTGTGACAGAACAGAGTACCCCATGTCAAGCACCTACACCTAGCTGATCACGCAAGAGTGCCGATCGAATACCATTACAGTGAGGCTCTATTGCACAAGAGTTCTTTCTCAGCCAACAGCAGTCTGGTGCACCGTAGCGTATTCGAGTCTTTTCAAGTGCCCAGTGAACCGCGATAAGCTCACGGCCTTACGTCAAGTCAGGCGTGTAGTTCTTGAAGTAATGGTGTAACTCGTTCACCGTCTCCATATTGGCTGCCGGCGCCTGACCGGTTTTAAATTCCCCTGTCTTAGGCAAGGTTAAAAAAAAGGAAGCAGTGATGTCAGAGCTGTCTGTCTGAGGGGGTAAAGCTGCTTATGCTGGGCAGAAAACCAACAAGGGCTGTTACGAAACGAAGTGGGGTTAAGTAACTCCAAAATCAAGTGGGCGTCCTTATGCTTAAAAAGTAAGCAGTGCTCGTAACTTTCACAAATTTTGTGCAAGGCATTCCTAGTAGCGGAGTTGAAAGCGTCTACAACCTCTTTGCTGGCACATTTCGTGGAGTTCCTTCCGATCGCTCTTTGCTGCATATCGCGAGATTCAAGCGCATCGGGGAACTAATCCGAGCTTCTGGTAATAAAGTATTGCCAGTAGCCCATATTAATACCTGGAAAGAAAAATCAGCCCCCCCCCCCCCCCCCCCCATGCTGCCAATCGTACTGCGAATAAAAAGACAGGACACCGTTAGGCAATAAATGTGGAGCACCAATGTGGCAAAGTTGCTAATGGTTAAAAATGAAAAAAAAATCAATATTTTGTTCTATTTCGTGCTGCGGTTTAAAAATAAACGCGTTGTTCACCCTTTATCTTCTTAGGTATGACGTGGCACGTCAGTACGAGTCTACGTGGCCAGAAAAATTTCCGCGGCAACATTACCTATAATGTTTTAAACATATGCAGGTTAATGTAATTTCATACACTCTGGAGCAAGACATGGGCAGAGAGTAGTTAAAAAAACAAACAAAACAAGCGTATCATTCTATTTGAGTTTGTTTTAACCTGTATTGATTTTTTAGCCGAATACGAAGATGTCATGTATTTGGCGCGCCTCCTTTAGCATGGAATGACGCAACTGCGCTGGAAAACAAAGATGGCAGACCAGTCACACAAACCATGCACACGCAGCATCGGATGAATCTGTAAAGAATCTTTCTCGATGTCTCGAAGCATATGTATTTCATGTTCCTCCACCGAAAAGCTTACGCAACGCAATGCAGATCAGAGTAGCTGAAACGAGGCTGCTGATAGCCGCGGCGCCCCGGCGAGCACGCAATAGTGCGCGGAGTGACTCGCGCACGAGTGGCCTTCCTCATACACTGAAGCGAAACCGGCGCCGAAAAAAGCAAAAAAAAAGCAGAATGGTTCGACAGACGTCGAAGGCAAACTTCAACGCCAGACTAGCGCGCGTTTCTGACAGCCCGGACACCGGCGTGGGCACAGCGGTGGGCGCAGACGGTGGGCGCAGCGAACAGGTAGGCAGGAAGGGCAGCGCCTTTCACGCCACATGAAACCTGAGCAGCTCAGAGGCGTGTCGGAGCAAAAAGTGTACACCCTTTCGAAGCCTACGTTTTCTAATTTTCGCCTCGTTCCAGCAAGAATTATCAGTGTTCTCGTTAGCATGAACCTGCTTTGACTTGCAGGAAAGGCGCACATCGCAAACGCGCAGGCGGAACTTTGTCAATACCTAATAGGAAACAAGCCTATTCAGCCTGAGTTGCTTTATAAAAGGCCTGGGTTGCTGTGACGTGGCAACAAATAAGCCGTCGCTAAGGCAGCGATCGAATATCGAGCGTTAACACACCTAACATATGTCCCCGGTTGGAAACCCTGCCACGAGCTAGACTTCAACTTAACTAGTAGGTTTACGCTGTACGAAACGCGAAACCTTATGCCACCACTCCAAACACTCTACGACAAACTGTTGAGCCGCTATGTTCATATAAAAATTCGTAAAGGCATGGATTTGGGGTTACATAGGTCGCCGGTTGGAAGCCCTGCCGCGAGGTAGGCTCGAACTTAACTAGCAAGTTTATGCTGCACAAGAATTGTGTGACACTATCTGGAACATTCTGCGGCAAGCGGTTGGCCCGGCCGCAAATTTTACATGAACGTCGGGACCTAGTGGCCCGACTTTGACTCCTGCAAGATATATATATATATATATATATATATATATATATATATATATATATATATATATATATATATATATATATATATATATATATATATATATATATATATAAACCGGATAGACACAGTTTCGATACGAATTGTGGTCCTCGGGCATCACGCTGCCGCCTGCTATTATTTTGTTCCATTATGTAACCACTTCAGTTACCATGGCAACCACTTGGAGGCCGCCATCTTGGATTCTATCCGTGGAATCACCAAACTCGGAGTCTCGAAACGCGGCCAGCAGAGCTAACGCTCTGAAAAATGCTTGATGCTACTTTAGAGTGCACCAGCACACCATTAATTTGTAACTCCTTGTTTTTGCGTCGACAGCCTGCCGAAATATAATCAAACAATAATCGCCGTCCGTGGCTTAGCGTGCGTGGGCTTGGCGCCTGGCAGGGGGACATATTTTACGCTGCTTTCTCGGAAAACCAAAAACCAACAAATAATAATAATAATAATAATAATAATAATAATAATAATAATAATAATAATAATAATAATAATAATAATAATAATAATAATAATAATAATAATAATAATAATAATAATAATAATAATAATAGTAATAATAATAATAATAATAATTGGTTTTTGGTGGAAAGGAAATGGCGCAGTATCTGTCTCATATATCTTTGGACACATGAACCGCGCCGTAAGGGAAGGGATAAAGGAGGGAGTGAAAGAAGAAAGGAGGGAGAGGTGCCGTAGTGGAGGGCTCCGGAATAATTTCGACCACTTGGGATCTTTAACGTGCACTGACATCACACAGCACACGGGCGCCTTAGCGTTTTTCCTCCATAAAAACGCAGCCGCCGCAAATAAGAAACAGAAATGGAGCGAGGGAGACGTTCGCTGAAACAGAGATTCGGCTGCTCCGCAAAAAAGGAAAACGCCCATTCCTTATGACGTCCGCTTAAGGAACGCGTCCCCGGAAAGACCGACCGCAGCGCAGTAGAAGCAGGCAGACGCTGCCAGCTGTCACCGTCAGCGGCCCAACCCGACTCTTCCTCTTTGTGCACCTTGTTGACGGCCCCGTGTCGTCTTTGTCACGTCACCCGCGGTGAAGTCAACACAAGCTTCGGCAAAATAAAAGTGTAAATGTGCACACGTTTGTCTCATAGGAGCCGTGACGCTTGGAGACAGCTCTATCAGGCCAGTTTGCAGCCTTACGTACGCTTAGCAGGGTACTTTTTGAGGAGCGCATATTTTGTCTGTTGTTTACCGAGAGCCACATTTTCCTCGGTAAAGATTATAGCAGTAGCCTATAGCTTGAAAGATCCGGCCTCGTTGCTTGGGGCATAAATAAAAATGAATGAAGAGGGAAAGCTTGGTTTTGATTACAGTGACTGACTCCGACCGACGCACAGAGGCGCAAGTTGGTCTGTCTTTTTCTTGTCTTGCAAGGACGATAAAAAAGAGAACTGAAAAAGGGAGTTGCTTCTATTTCGAGATCCTGTAACTGGCTAGAAACCGGTTTTACTGGGTGGAATCGTGCTTAGCAGCAGTGTTTCAGTTGTTAAAACTTTCCGGCATTTGTTCAGAACTGGTCTCTAGAGAGGTTGGTATTTATGGAAATGATAACGGGACTGACTGAGACTGACAGGAAATTCAAAGTTAAATTGGCTGTTTATGAGATGTGTGAAACCGAAAGGAAATTGCTGTTTGGAGGCTGAAACTGATGGGCGTCAATTGACAGGTTTCTGAGGGTCGACGCGACAGGGACCTTGTCCTGCGGTATAAGAGAGCGATGCCATTGTTAGTGCAGAGGACCGTACTTCGAGGCACATTATCGGGCGGGATGCTCAGCCTCGTTGCTCTCCGGGTTGTGTATTAACCGGAGGCCCTCAGCAAAGCAACGTTTGCCAATTCCACTGTATGGCTCAACCCTTGCAACGCATGACAAGACTACCATTTTTTCTGCAGTATGTAAAGTGTGGCAAGCTGCGGCACAGGCTGGGACAAACACTGAGGCGTACGGTTAGACAGGGAAGGCCCCGAGTATCAACGCAGTGGACCAACAGTACGAACTCTGTGAACAGTACAGCGTGGACATGTCAACTTTGCGGTGCAAGCTGTGCCGGACACTGCATGCAGTATGAAATCACAGCGGTCGTTGTTTGTAAGCACGTTGGTCAGCGCGGTTTGCAAGATAATTTTGTGTCAGCTTGGTGAGCAAGCGAAATCTTTTCGTTCCTTGTTTGCTCCTTGTTTGTTCGTTCCTTGGGCGCTCGACTACTGATCCGGAGTTCCCGGGTTCGAACCCGACCGCGGCGGCTGTGTTTTTTGGAGGAAAAACGCTAAGGCGCCCGTGTGCTGTGCGATGTCAGTGCACGTTAAAGATCCCCAGGTGGTCGAAATTATCCCGGAGCCCTCCACTACGGCACCTCTCTCTCTTCCTTTCTCCTTTCACTCCTTCCATTACCCTTCCCTTACGGCGCGGTTCAGGTGTCCAACGATATATGAGACAGATACTGCGCCATTTCCTTTCCCCCAAAAACCAATTATTATTATTATTGTTTGCCTCGTGCCATGTATTTGTGCACAGTTCGTTTTAGATCACGCGGGAGGTCAGCGGCTCATTCTAGCTGCGGAAAAAGAACACTCCGCGGATGCTGTAGCCGGTTGCATGACCCCTAGCTGTTGTGTTAAGACGTAGCCCTTTGCGGGTGTGTGTGCTCGTCTACGCGTGCAGCAACGGGGGCATATGTACAGGGCTAGCATGAGTCGTGCGCTGTCACCCCCTTCTTGTGGTTCGAAAAAGGCATGGGGATACGGGCATTGCCCCTTCATCGGGAGCCAGTTGACTTGAAAGTCTTTTGAAGTGGTAGCTTCCCTACTAGAGGTCACGGGCTGAGATCGCCGTGCGTTTCCGATGACCTTCAAGGTTGAGCCAAGGTCAAACCTTCAGTTCATAAGTTTGGAGAACCGGTGGAGGGTTCATGGTCAGACCATTGGTCAAGCAATTAGAGAGATGAAGGGTCAAGGTCATTTCAAGGTCAAGTTAAGTTCAATTAGAGGCGTCAAGGTCGCGCCAAGGTCAATCAAAATTTGGTCACATGATTGACTTTGGGCTCATTCAGGAGTCTAACCGCGGCTTTTACGTGATAGGGCGCGACGTCACGCCACCTTTAACCGAGCACATGACGGAAGGAGCGCCAGCACGCCTAGGAAAAATTAACGGTGCTTTAGCTTCGGTTAAACCGAGTGAGAAGCGATAGCTTCACGATGGTTTAGCCTGGAAAATACCAAAGAAACACGCAACGAACAGCATAACAAGCCTCTGCCACGCTAAAACATTATGAGCTACCGCTTCTCACTCGCTTTAACCAAAGCTAAAGCATCGTTAAGTTTGTCCAGCGACGCTTTCCCCCTTCAGCATTGACGCGTTAGCTTGGATCCGCTGACAGAGGAAGACGGTCCATGCCGTCAGATGCAAGGCACCAGCGCGTCGCTGACTTGGCAAAGGATTAACGGAGCAAGGGTTGGGAGGGTGCCTGACAAGAACCAACGTGCGAGCTTCGAGCGGGTGTCCAAGCTGAAGCGAGATTTCACTCATACGTGGGCGACTCAAGCGGCTCTAGTCTATACGTTCAGTGGGCTTACTACATTTGTGTTTTATATATTTGTATCACACTCTATATATTTTTCAGTTACGAAAGTATACACGTGCCAGCGAAGTCCGTCGTCGTCATCGGCGCGATTCGCCCGTTTCAGAGAGAACAGAAACTTGAAATTCACTTTTATATTTCGCAGCAGGCGCAACATATGGAGCATGGCACCTTCTTCCGCTCTCACCATATCCTAAGTCCTCTTCCCACGGGGACCAGCCTCCAGGTGAGGCAACTACCTTACGGTTACGCATTCCACCCCGCTCGTCATACTGTCCACTTTCCACAGTAACTCTCCTCCTTCGCTTTCCACGGTAACCAGTCTACAGGTGGGTCCCAATGCAGCCACCGTCGGGTTGCGCATTGTGACTACTGCTGCACTCCTACTACCACAATGCTTAGCCCAAGGAACAGGCCTTTAACAGCTGTCGCTGTAAAATGGCACAGCAGATTTCACCATCGGCCAATTTTGAAACCAGAGGCACACTCTGCACTCCAAGAGCAGTTGTATAGTTAAGAAATAAAGCCTTTATATTAGCTGGAAACAACTCATTGCCTACAGAAGCCGCCGGAGATGTCGCTTTGGCGAGGGCAAGCGGAAAATTAGATGTAGCTATTTCCCGCTTCGACATTTTCGCTTTCAATAACTATCCCACACGCACGCACACACAAAACATGAAAATTGGGGAGACTTTAAGAGTGCAACTGATTTAGAAAGCTTCACATCCTCAACGAAGTGACCTGCTCTTCACGCTTGCTAAAGTGAACTATAAGCACTTTCCAGAGATAGGTCATATAGGTTCATATAGATTCTGAAACAAAGCTGTTGGGATAAGGCAGTTTCTTACGAGCCCAGAATTGGGGCTTTCGATCTCGGTTAACAAGACGAATTGGAAGGCAAAGGGAAAATAAACTTTGCTGTATTCGCCCTGCCAATACTAATCGAATGCCGACGGGGTCGTACTGTTTGCATTTACTTCATGGAATAAAGGTTATCGTTTTCTTTTATTTTCGAAAGAATGAATGGGCTGGTGTTTAGCAGGCAGAAGAAGAGAAGTACGTCCGTTTATAACTCGTCGACGACGCACAAAATTTGTGCGCAATGTGTATGACGTCACTTTTATTGGCCTTAATGTTCTAAGCGGAGAAAGGGAAGTTGCTTTTATTTTGAGAAATTTGTGAGGACTGCGTGGCTGAAATCGGCTGACACAAGGCAAAATGCCATAAGGCTGACTGAGCATTGTAAGAGTCGTCTTAAATGACGTTTCAAAGTTTACGTGCAGAAGTCACAGGTCAAAGAGAAAAAAACAAGAAAAAAAAGACGAAAAACAGACCAGCCAGCAATGAAGCAAGCGACCGATCTACGAAAACAATAAAAGAATTAAACAAGAAAGCAAAAAAGTCAAACGAAACAAAGAAACAAATAAAAATATAATAAATAAATAAAGAATGAATTATAAAAATAAATAAATTAATAAATAAATAGATAAATAAATAAATAAATTGTCAGCGCAATGCCTGGTATGGTACTTGCTCTACGGACAATAACAACAGCCCCTACTAAGAAAGGTTTCATTTGGAGCACAAAACTTAAGGTTTATTTTACTGTCACGAGGTAAGCATATTACTAATGTACGCTGAACGGTCGAGAATCGAAGATGTAAAGGAGACAAGACTGTACAAGCCCAGCTTTCTCGGGCAGAAATTTTGCAAATTTTAATATTGTAAGACACTCTTATATAAATTTTGAAGGTAATGGTCCATTATTCTGATATGTAGCAAAATCTTTGTTTTAAAGTTTTTCCATCGATCGCATAGAACAGTTAAGACTGACATAGAAAACGAATGAAGAACGCTTTTGACGATAGCAAAAACATGAAAAAGAAAATCCAACATTGCCGTAGGGTGATCTGCAAATATATTGATTGTTATAGCGAAACCTTACATTAAATGAAAAATTGCGTTTGAAAACGGTTTTCCGCTCAAAAACACTTTGTCCAGAATTGTTGGGTATGCTCTAGTCCGAAACAGAGAACAAAAATGAAGAAAGCTGTAGAAAAACGGCGTGCTCTGAGAAACGATGGTACGTGCGCTGCTGGCGCTGCGGCTTAGGAAGATAGCGGAGAGGTGCCCCTGCCTCGCAGTTTTAGTGTTATGTTGGAGGCTATTGAAGAATCAATGCCCTTGTTTACGAAAAGAGTCCACCGTTTCCTTGAATTTAGGAAGGGAGAGCAGACGCCTTCCCTTGATCAGGAGAACGCGAAGACTTGACACCTTATCGTACAAGTCAATAATAAATCTAAAACACTATGCCTGTAATCTCCCTCAGAGTTGCCATTGCAACTGGCTACATGAATTCCTTTATTCCAACTTAAGAGAGGTTAGTTTACTTGACCTCCGCAAAAATAATGATCCGTTATGTGGGTTCACAGTCTTGTGCGACTGAATGCGCTGGTCGAAGTGCCGTGAAAAAAAGTTCCGCTCGGAATAAGCGGAAGAATGAAGGTACACCATACGCTTGTTTTGGAAACTACTGGAATAATTCTTTGAGAGTACTGCTGGGCGTATATTAAAGAAATGGTGTCAATAAAATTGCGCCGAACATGGTTAAAAAATTTAAATCCTAAAACTGCCTCGAGTCTACTGCGCTGGATAAAACGAACCCAGAGCTCCATTTTCTTTTCAGCAAATGTGATTTGGCTTGTTATAGCATGGTGGAAATTTAATTAGTTGACATAACTGTTTACCCCTGATATATAATTTATGTCGATTTAATTCGCCTCACTATGTCATGCACCTGAATCATGTTCGCTTTTAACTGACGACGCTGCGCTGACCACAGGGTGAACAATCATCAACAACTAAAGCTTATAAGAAAGTTAACTTGACGTGACTTTTTTTTTTCGATCTTAACATGAATAGCTATAAAGGTAAAAGGCAGCAATCCCATTTTAATAGTTAGAAATTGAAGAAATTTTCAATCCTCGCTTCATAATGACTTTCTTATAGAGTCCATAAGAAAGCAACCTTTACCGGAGCAATATCTAACATCACTGTTCTGCAACCACAAAGCCACGGTAATGTGATGTGGATCTTAATTTTTTTTGTGGGATTATTCGGGTTACATGGCTTTCGATTAGCCGCCACATGATGCTTTTCTGTAGGGTTTTGTTCAGCCTAGCAATAAAAAGCCTTTAATAACGTCGTACCCTTATGCTGGTTCTTAAGAGAGTACGGTGAGAAGAGAACAAGAACTTTAAACTGTTGCTTCCTTTTTGCAGCAAAGATTATCTTGGTTTGTTCGCCTTCATTTCTTACTCTTGAGAGCCTTTACACAGTTGAAATCTTATTTAAAAGAACATAATGATTCTTAGACTGCGAAACATTTTGCGCGGAACATGCAGCTAAACGCCAAGCGTTACTAGGAACAAGAATGAATATAACTTAGAGGAGAGAAAGAGAAACTTACCAAGAGCTGATAACTTCCAGAATACCCGGAGTACCCGACCACCTGAAATGAAGCGGACCATTGTTCATTTCGAGGTACGGAAACAGAATTCAACCGAATTATTCTGAACTAATAAAAAAGCGTCCTTTGGAATGCATTATTCTTTTTGCAACAAAATCTCAAGTAAAGTTAGTTTTTTGCATTACACTTGGCACCTCCTTGAAGCATCCCGAGTTTGTATTTAGTGACAAAATGCTAATGTAGCGAGGCGTTATTTGTGCAGTTCTTACGGTTAGGATAACCCATGAAATGAGCAGAACATATTGGCTTGCGGCCTTACATTGCCAGCATCTCCAGCGTGCGGTCGCCGATGCTTGAGGTGTCTGTGACTCCGACCACACTCTGATGGAATAGTGGTTGTCATCTACCTGCGCGCCGGGTGCGACTGGCTTACTCAGGTTTAGTGTTTAACCCCTTTTGCTAAATAGGCGAGTTCAGACAGTTTGCGTTCTTTGATAATGTATAGCTCAGCAGAAAAACTCTAAGATAAACATAACCTCTAGTAGCTAGATGTTCTAATTCCTGCCATGCTGCTATGACCAAGCGCTATCGATGACCGACCACTCGAGCTTTATCTGAGTACCTGCCGCAATTGCTCTGGATAAACGAAAAAGTAGCCATCTGTTCTCGGCTTTCTGAGAGCAGCCAGCCCACGTTCTTGTGCCGATAACAAGAGATGCGATTTAGGAAGTATTTGTGAACAGGTTCTCTGATAGGACATTTTTTTTTACTAAGCGTAGATGAGATCAGTTTGCACGGACCAAATGATGTTAACTGCTGCCATTGCCGGAACAGCTAGTAATAAGTAGTGCAGTAGAGTACATATGATACATGTGACAAAACGAGAGACAAGCGCATATCGATATTTAAGTGAGCAGCAAGCAGGCAAGCCACATTTTCTAAGACGTAAAATTTTTCCCTGACAAAGAGTAAAAATAGAGTGCAGATCCCTTACGAACGACTGATCCATACAACGATTAGCACTCATGCGACCGATGAGGCCAATATCAACAATACGCCTATGCAGACAGGATCACTTCATAGCTTTCTTACTAAACCGGATGAGGCGCCAAATGGGATGAGGCACCAAATGATGTTTCTTCCTTTTCATATCTCGTAGCGGATCTCGTGTTCTCCGCTTAGGTCACTGCCCTGCATGAGCGGATTGCTGCTCATAACCTACGACTAATGCTGGACATTTTGCAGCTGAGATAAGGCGTAGGGACCTTGTAATCTTATGTGGGGTTTCCATAAATAAAATTATGTAGCGAGAGTAGTTCGCTCAACTAAATAATTGGCTGTGCGCCAAACGTGATCTTAAAGTTTTCGAATTAACTGGTACCCCGCAGAAGGCACATTAGTATGCTATTGGAGGCAGAATGCCCAACATGCGGCGATATGTTTCAACCGTGCTTCTGCCTCCTATTTGATATACGTCTGCGTTATAGCAGGCCTCCGCCTTCCTGCGGTACTGCTTCCTTATACTCACAGAATTAATGCAACAAACCGCGTTCTACAGGCACCAAAAAATTGTTCTAGTTAGAGCACAGCTCGTGGAATTTGAAAACATAATTTCCTGTAAGCACTCCACAGGCGACATATGTTTAAGCTTTAAAACTTGACGCTGTGGTATCTATTTACAGGCGCACACTATGCAGTAGTTTGGTTTTCAATATCGCCTAAGAGAAAGTGCCATGCGGAAAGCAAATCTCACAATGACGATGTTTTTCTGCGCTCACACATGGGCTGCGGCCATGTTTCTTTCCATCGAGTAGTTAATGGATCCTACGCTTCAATACCGGCACTAGCAGACATCTCTATTTAAAAAAAATATCGCGCCTCTTCACACTAACAACATAGATGGTTTAGTTAAAATAAAACATATAAACACGCAGGAATAAATATGAAAGCAAATATGTTAAATCGATAGCATTAGAACTGTTGTGTGAAGGGAAACTCGGTGGCGTCCGGTGCTTCTCGCACAGGGCATCGAGAGGGTAACTTTGGTGGGAGAAGAGGAGGGAAGGGTGACACTTCATGCGCTGAACAAGGCTAACAGGTGTGGAGAGGAAAGAGAAGCGGCGGAAGTGAAGAGGAGCGAGACGTAACGTGTGACGTAGAACGTAACGTGCCTGGCGCTCGGTCAATCACACAGCCGGAGGGGGGGGGGGGGGGGGTGGCGGGGCCTTCTTTCCGCGGAGAGCGGTTTCCGCAGTCGGCGCTCGGGCGCCCGCCGCGCACTTCGTATCAGTGGGTCCGGACGCGTGTTTCGCGGTGGGGTGCTTGTGCCCTGTCTGTCGCAGTCACCTTTTTCGCCCCCACATTTTTACCTTCGTTTTAAAATGCACATTTCAAGGCGCTTATTCCAACGTTTAAAATGCAAGGTTTCGGCATTCTCTGCAAGTGTCTCGCGGACACCGTCCTTGCGCGGATTGCATGTAGCAAGCAAGCTTCATGAGCTGGTGCGATCTGGAATAAAACACTACGATGGGAACTTATAAAGAAGGCCCTTGAAGGATGGCTTGCTCCAAGCGCTTCCTCTAAGCAAATTTGGCCTGGAAAGCTGAAGCGACTGTGCTGTGGACGATAACAGCGACCTCATGCGTGCGTTCCAAGGTTCGTAAAAGGCTGCATTTTATGAAATTGGAGCTGCCGAGCGCTGCCACGCGCTTGCTGACGCCGCTTTCTCCGGGCATCTCATTTTCCACTCCCTCATTTTGTATGCTCCTGGACGTCCATCGTAAGGAACACGGCAGCGGCGAACGAGTTGCAAGCACGCGCACTGGAAATAGACGTTATTTCTTCTAGGAAGTATTCGGATGAGTTCAAATAGGTAGAGACACTTTGCCGATGGCTCATGTGCTTAGCACGGCGACTAAATAAAAATAAAAAAAGGTAGGAATATTGCATCAAAAATGCCTTCGAGTCAAAAAGTGATGTACAACACGGAAGGTGAACTGTGCACGCGCTTTCTTGGACACCCTTATGATTTGATGGTTGGGCCTAGCGTATCGTTTAAGAAGAAAGCAATGCTTCTGGAACCTGAACCTTTGTCTTTCTGTCAAATAGGTTCAAATTTTGTGAATTCAGTACACGACGGTTTCCGCGTAGTTCCTTACTGAGTTCTGTTCAAGCGTTTTAGTACGTGGCCTCCAGAGGCGTTTTGGCGGAAAAATGAGCAGATCTTAAACCGCTGCTTGGTCATATTCCTCCGTTGTCCTGCAGCAGTCTCTAGAAGCAGTTTTCCCGGCACTTATACCTTATATTCCTTTGTAGGTGAGCCTTGCAAAGTTAAAGAGCAAGTAGGACAGCGGAGTTCAAGATGGATCGTGAAAAATGCATAGCACAACTTGCACTACTAATGCTGGAGGATTTCGTCTTCTTAACCTTTCTACCAAGGGCGATCTTGGTGAAAAGTTTAACAACGATAAGCATGCAGCGTTACAAACTTGAGAAACAGACATGTATATAAAAACATATGCCGCCACCATCTCGAACACGTTGAAGTAACGAGCGTTAGGTGTTACGAATATGGGATTAGTTAGATCATGAAGTGATCGGTTAATTAGTTGTAATCAATTAAATTTAAGCCTAACAATAACAAAATTAGCTTCATTAGTTTATATTGGTGTATAATGTGTTCTACTCACCTAGAGGATTCCAAATATCTGATTCCTTTTATGATGATCTCATTAATTACTGAGTTATAAACAATTAAACATAGTCACGCGACTAGTTATGACGTCACAAAATGAATGACGTCCCCAATCAGTCACCAATTCAATATACTAATGCCGTCACCAGTCAATCATCAATTGGGTTGCTATATCGATTTACTAGCTATGGGGGCCGCCATCGTGAATTCCTCGGTCTTAGGAAATTTCACGGCGAAGGGAGGTGGCAGCAGACCCCAAGAAATTGAGAGACGTGATGAATAAGAGCTAACGCTCTTAAAAAATTGGCAGTGGCTTAGCTCGGCTATGCCATGATGTACGTAGTAGCGAGAGGTACGTTTCCCTGGTTGAGCTTGTTTTTCGGAAACTCGAATGGTGTGATCAGTCACACGACGAGCCTTCACATCCTCTTCTGTTGGTTCCGGTTGACTGATGCCTTCCATAAGCTCTATCTCGGCGGCTATGCGCCATATATTACGCTCGGCAGTGTGGAATCTCCGTTTGGCAAGCCGTTCCCCTCTTTGTTCGGGCGTATCCGCTGCTCTCTTCGCCTTCTGACGTTCATTCTCTCCTTGTTGAGTAGCCAACTGGCAGGCGACAACCTTAAGATCGGAAGAGTTAAATTTCTCTTGTTTGTACCGCCGTTTAGTAGCTGCTGGACTCTCCTTCTCTGCATGCATGTCAAACGTTGTGATACAGAGGCCCATTACACCTCCGCTTTTTATACGCAATGCTGCGCATGCGACGCGTTGTTCGGGTGATAGAGTGGCGTGCGGCGAGGCGGGGGCGAAACACGCGGCGCAGCTATGGGGTCTCTCTGGTTACCATGGTATCGGCGCATGCGCACAACTGCTCATCCACGTGACGTCACGCTGGGCTCCGACGTTGGAGCGGGAGCGCAGCCGCAGTGATGGCGTAGCGCCCGCCGCACCTTCCTCCTCTCCGGTTGCCATGGTAACGGCGCATGAGAACAACTGTCCTTTCCCATGCACCTCGAAATGCTTGACTCAGTGTAGCTTTCGCTACAAAAAATACATCAAGTGCAATTAAGTCGAAAGGCAACAAGTAACTGTCGAGCAAAGCGAAACTTACTTGCGTAAGATACAGAGCACATAACCTCGCCTACTCCAGTTCCGCAAACTTCGTTGCGGAAGCGGGCTGCCTTAATTCTTATCCGTCTACCGCGCTTGCCCTCTGCAGTGCACGTCACGCCAAGGTAGAGTAATATATAGGATCGACTGAGAGGGACAGGCGATAAAAGTAGAGAGTGAGCAGGGACGAAGGGGAGCCATAAAGACAGATTAAGAGCAGCGCACACTGGTCGCCGGAGTGCCACTGGCGTGCTCTTTGTCAATTGGAATCGCGACCGCAGCACCAGTCGGGTCACCGCGCATCCGCAGTCCTTTGGAACAGCGAACGGCTCTCCTGGGGATGCTGGCGGTGTGATGCCGAGGTAGCGCACTTCTCTGTGTTGATAGACGCCGCCTTGGAAGCGGCAATAGACCGTGGGACCTTTGCACCACTGCGGGTTATTTCTTTGCAAGAACTGAAAAGAGACGATTGTTGAGCTAGTTGGTTTATGATACTGAAACGAAACAGCGCGAAAACACGGGACTACAGAAAGGAAGTACACAGACATAGCGCTGTGTCTGTGTACTTCCTTTCTGCAGTCTCGTGTTTTCGCGCTGTTTCGTTCCCGCAAGAAGAACTGGCCACTGTGATGTGATACTCGGCAAATTACAACTCTGAAGGTATTTGAAAGACACTTTAGATGAAACGCGAGAACTAATGACTGGCCTCTGTCGACTTTCAGAATCCTGGTGAGTTGAACGTGGCTGTAAGACTTCAAAGAGCTTTATTATAGTGAAGGAAAAAAACGAAATTGGCTGACGTCTAGAACATCCTATTACTTGCATTTTTAAAATTAATTCTCTCTTTTAGAAACTCTTTCGGTCACCGATGAAAAGTGAAATAATTGAGAGCCGAACACTGATTTGGAGTGAAGTGACTAGGAATTGCGCACCTCCAACCGAATTATACATGGTTTAAATTTGTCACACAATGAGACATAGAAGAAAAGGGGCAAGCGGGGTCTAAAACTGTAATAGAGTGTACCAGACTGGAACGGTTACAAGTCAAGACAGTTCTTGCCTGCTGTGGTTTCTGCTCTTATATGTTGACGATTCTAAAGAAGACCAATATTAGTGCCCGTTCAAAGCTCACGGTTTCTTAATAAAACTACTATCAAAGTAGATACTTTTTTAAGTTATACATACCAAAGGGGAGCCGCAAAGCCAGATTAAGAGCAGCGCACACTGCTCGTCTGTGTGCCACTGGCATGCTCTTCGTATATTGAGATCGCTCATATGTGGCTGACCTAGAGCTATCTGTTACGCTTATTATTTATTTTATTTGGGCTGGTACATCAATTGAGTGATGCGCTCTTTCTGTGCGCTATAAAACTGACCTCATACCGAGCCTCTCTTTAAAGAACTCTAGAAACCTGCAATTTCTCGCCCCCATTGGATGTGTAGTGATCACTTGCCTATTTTTGCATTTATTCAACACAAAACAGCAGTAAAGATAGAAAACTCACCTCCGTAGTTTTTTAAAAGATCACTACCGCTTCTTTAAAAGTTTTAGTGCTCATATTAAGGCCCACAACTAGGCTCATGCTATTAAAAAAACTGTTGTTGATCATGCATGGCTGTTTCTTGTCAGATATTACATACCTATAAAAAAGCATTTTCCGTACAAGTCAAGCACGAGGAAGAAATACTGGCAGAAGACATGAATTACAAGCTATCTTCTAGCTCAATTTAAACTTAAATATAAGCTATACTGAAAATCCGCAAAATCAAAGGATGTGCCAGAATTTACAGCATTTAAGTCGTTCAAGAATTGTCTAACTACTAAGCTAAAGACTGCTAAACATCAGTGCTTAATGGCGCAGTTCAGTGATTCAATTTAAAACACTGATTTGTTATGGAAGCGTTTGAACATCCTTCTTCGAAGTAAAAGCCCAACTGTACTCACCGGCTTGAGTGTGGGTAATACACTTGTGGCTGACCTAGAGCTATTTCATACGCTTAATGGCCATTTTATTAGTGCTGGCAACCTAAGCAGTATATCAGCAATAAGCTCTGTCCCACTTCCTGGACCAAGTACAGTTAGTAACAGTATAATAATTTCTCCCACAACTTAGACTGAAATTATTAATGCGTTCGAGACAATGAAGAATTCTATGTCACAGGATGTGAAAGATATGCAGATTTTCACAGTGAAATATATTCTAGGCCTGACTGCACCTGTCCTGCATGAGATATACAACTTAACTCTGGAGTGCAGCGGTTTCCCAAGAACGTGTAGATTGCAAAAGTGGTGCTCCTACATAAAGGAAGTGATAAAACTACCATAAATAACTTTTGTTCCATTTCCGTACTACCCATGTTTTCAAAAGGCTTAGAAAAAATAATGCGCACGCGCCTTAACAATTTCTAAACAAATACTCACTTAACTCGCTGCACCAATGTGGCTTCCTGAAAGGCAAATCCACAGAACTGGCACTATTAACAGAAAAAGAATTCATCATCGACGCTTTTGAACATAAAAAACTTGTACTAGGACCCTATATTGATTTTACGAAAGCATTTGACTGTGTCCATCATAGAACCTTATTGTCTAAGCTAAAGCATTACGGAATACGTAGTAGTCCAAATCGTCCCCTTTCTTCATATCTTTAAAAAAGGTGCCAATACGTAAGCCACAACAATCACAATTGAAACAAAAACTTCACTTCAGGAGTACGCCAGGTAGTATTCTTGGACCTCTGTTTTTTGTTGTTTATATTAATGGCAATTTTTATCTTCATGACACAACTACGTGGGTTGGGTACGCAGATGACACGGCTATGTTTTTCAGAGAGACAAATTCTGATGATTTAATCTGCTGGGCAAATCACAATTTGTCATTAGTTAGAGACTGGTCGCAAAGAAATTATCTGCGGTTGAATACTAAAAAAACTCGTCATTATTTTGCGTACAAAGATCGTGAAGGTAAACCTCAAGGGTAAAATTCTTTTAGGCGGCGACAACAAGCATAATTAATGAAACTGAGAGGGCGTAACATTTTAGAAAACTTTTACATGGAAGAAACATGTTGATGCACTCTGCAAAAAACTTAATAAGGTTCGCGTGATACTAAATAGACACCGCAACTTCCTGCCAAAAGTTGTTAGATCCTTAATTTATGACGAACTATTTTTGTCGAAACTTTACTGCCATTTAATCTGTCAACTAAATCAAAAGAAAATATAGAAACCCTTGAAATCTGTCAGAAGCGTGCATTGCGTGCCATTGCTAATACTCCTTGTTATGCGAAAACTTCTGAATGCTTCTTGTACTATAAGCTTCTTTCCACGGTAATTCGTCTATCCTTATAGTCTAAGTGAACATATCGTTCGTCCGTTTCGGCATGTATTCACAGCATCTATAATTAGATTCACCACAGCCCACGCACTCTTACAAAACGTCATAACGACGCATGGGTGGTAATAATAATAATTGGTTTTTTGGGGAAAGGAAATGACGCAGTATCTGTCTCATATATCGTTGGACACCTGAACCGCGCCGTATGGGAACGGATAAAGGAGGGAGTGAAAGAAGAAAGAAAGGAAGAGGTGCCCGTAGTGGAGGGCTCCGGAATGGGTGGTACGTGCTTCATTTTCGTGCTGAGTACAGTCGCCAGTACATTTCTTATCATGCTGATATTCTTTTAAATAGCCTTGCACTCAACGATAGCTGCCCAGAAAAAGTGCGAATACGAGCAATACATGCACATTTATTTTTAGCCAGAGTCTCATGATTTCTTGTATGCTTGTATGTCTAATATGTTTCAGACTCACTGCGTTTCTAATGAACTTCTGTCTACATGTGCTTGCATCTAGAGTGATTTGTTCTGTAAAATGGTAATTCGTTCTACGAACTGAAATGTTAATTTGAATGTAGTATAATCTGTACTAGAAGTACTGTGGAACTGTACATAGAGGGGGCCGGGATTTGTCAAGCCGCAGTAATGCGGCTTTTACCCGTCGCCCTCTTTTCTCCATGAGAGACAAAATAAAGTTGACTTTATTTTATTTCATTTGATTAAAGAGCACCGAAGATACAGCATGACCTTAGCCGAATCGTTACTTTCAGTAGCAGACGGTAGGAAAAAAAAAGGGACGCCAGAAGAGAATGATTTCTGTAAAAACATAAATCAAAACAGCGCGCACGAGTTCCACATGAATGAGTACATATAGTATTACCTTAGCATTATCTAAGCTTATGCTTTCTTTTCTGCTTCCCTCTAACCTGTAAGGTTTATAAGAACGTTGAAAGAAATTCTTGTTGGAAGGCGAGAACTTTAAATTACAGCTTCTGACAATGAAATCGGGGGCCCCAGGGAGTTCAATTCATTGAGGAATACAACGGCGCTACTCTTTCTTAACCTCCTCCATTGACGCAGTTTAGAAAGCGCAGCCGCCCCACGAGACCGGTGCAAAGAAAGGACGCTCGTCCCTTCCATTACGCGAAAATCGAGTTGGCCACTCCCGCCGCGTTTCGACCAGAGCAGAAACAAGAAACCGGAGCTCTATCGACCCCGGATCCCGGTACCAGGCACCGGCTCCACCGTCGGCGGTGACAGTGGTGCCGAACGGAAAGGGAACAGGGGAGCGACCAACACCTTGCCACAACTCTGGCACAGAAACATGCAGCAGCAACGCTGTTTCTAACGTTTGTCGAATTCCGCTTTTAACGTGACTTAAGCGTCCCTAAGGTTGCTTTCACTGAGTAATACAGCTATTGAGCCTTTCGTATTCTCATAATCAATTATTGCTTTTTTTTAACTATAGCACTGCGCAACAGGCCTCTGCAGCAAAATGCTGCAACATGATGTAGTTACAATGGTAAAGAAACAGAGATAAATTTATGCGCTGCTTAGGAATTCAGAAGACTACACAAAGGTGACGACGAGTAGACGAGTACACAAGCGAAACGCATTACTGCAGCTGCTGCATGAAGCAGTTACTGCTAGCGAGAAGGCTTTTCGCAGACATATCGCAAAAGGTGGACGACGCATCTGGTGGTGTTACGGCAACACCTAAGGATTACTGCCATAATGAATCTGTAGTGTCTTTTCTTATACTTTATTTGCGCTGTGGCCAAGGAATAGAGGCTACCTGTAAATACTAGATTATTTAGTGTTTCTTTTATCGATAGGAAAGCAAGCGGACGAACCATGACGACGTGACACTGGTGTGATGTGGATAGAAGCAAAATTTTCGATTTTCCCAATATTTAGAGACATGCAAATGTAGCCGACTGTGGTAATGACACCACATATCTGTTGGAATATTGAAGCGCGTTAAGATTTGGGGATTCTGCATCCCCAGGTGCAAAATTTATTCTGTCCCCCCACCTCCCCTCTTTTTTAGCAGTGCTCTCACTATCTAGCAAGTCCTCTAAGTGACTCTGAGGACAAGCAGAATTTGGCTTATATCCCTTGATTACCATACCGCGCTTTGATGACTAGGAGGCTGCACTCGCTGAAAAAGGAGCTTCCAGAGTGAAGGCTCTATTACTACATGTCACCCAAGGTCAATATTGATGCGCGTTCGACCTTGTGGCCCCGGAGCGCGGGAAAACCAGGTGAATCGCCAAACAGAGGCGTCCCTGCGCGCGCTTGCCGGCTCAGCCGCTGTGATACCACGTGATTAGGAGAGGGCAGGCTGGGAGAGGTTCAGCCCCGTGTGCCAACCGGCTTCGCCATTGTGATACCACGTGACTGGGAGAGGGTGCGACAGGTGCTACGTCGGGGGTTTTCCTTCATTTTTGCCGTGGATGAAGCGCGCACCGGATCAAATGTGTCAACTCTTCGGCGTCACCCGTCAAGCCGCGTCGGATAATCCAGTCGATATAGCTCGCCGAGAAGATGCACAGCAGAAAACACGGGACAAACGAGCTGCCGAAATCGAGGAGCAACGAGAAGGTAGTTTTGCGAAGCAATGGGACAAAGCTTTCGCTCTCTGTAAATAGGTTTAGAAGAGCTGAACGTCACCAAATTTTTATATTATCTTGAAGAGGCCAAACAATAAACAAGCGGTGTCGCCAAAACACACCGTTTTCCTAAAATAATTGAAATGATGACACAGCTTTCAGTGTCATCAGCTGATCTCGGAGGCTAGACCACACCGCCATTCATTTCCGATCGGTGATCAAAGAGTCCCTTTCATCATCAGCATCACGCGTTTGACTCTAGTGACAAGAAAAGAAAACGTTTCTTTCCCAACTCAAAGTTTCACTGTAGTGGATGCGTCGTCTGTCTGAGAACGATCGTGAACAGCGCTATAAAAAGCCAAGAACTCAATTTTTACCAAGAACAAAAGTTGGTTGGGGTCGTGCTCGGTTTCCCTTTAATGTGCACAGAAGATCGGCTTCTCCTATTAGAAGCGTTTCAGCATCAAAGGAAAGAGACCCGACTCTGTGACATGTGGCTCAGGAGGGCGTCCTAAACCAGCCAGTGTTGCAACACCGCGCCTAAGTCCCACCTGCGCGCCACGGTGACCGTTTCTTCGTGAGCGCGTGTGCAACAAAGGCTCCGATTGCGCTAAGCCGCAGCGGTGGCGGATCTGCCGTTAACGAGGTGGCTGGAAATAGGTGTCGTTGCCTCGGTAACGACACGATTACCGCGAAAAACGGCTGTCTTGAGTTAAGCTGGCCCCGATCGCGCCAGGTGGCCTTCGGCGCGAAAGAGTTTGCAACTTCTAAAGCAGAGGAGGTTACAACGTCGTTTCGAACGTCCTTTGAAGGAGGGTCATTGAACCCTTCTCGAGAATCCGCTCCAGAAGCAGAGTGCAGCGAGAATGGACGTTCGAACAGAACCGAACCATCTCTTTTGGGCGTCATAGCGGAGCGAAATGGGCACTCGAAGTGAATTGCCCGTAAAACGATGCAGCTGAAGGTCTCTAAACGTAAGGACGCAGAGCACGTATATGTTAGCGGCT